>CM019168.2:11767159-11852395 GCA_009739505.2 Apolygus lucorum | reverse complement strand
CCCTTAGAGCAACAGTTATATTAGAATTATTCGAATACTATATGAATATACTATCACATATGATAGTTGAATAATAGGAGCTCTATTATAATTTAAGTATTTAAAGGCGTTCGTTGTACTGTTCTTTCTCCTTCCTATCAGGGATTTACATTCCCTTTGTTCAAACTAACATCGATTCTTGGTCTTATCGAACCTTTCAACTTGTCCCGAACGGTTACGCACCTCTTCTGTTTTCATACTGGTTGTGCGTGAAGAACGAAAATAAGCGTACTCAGTTTACCTTCATAAGAAATTCATCTGGTACTGGAGACTCTTCCGGTATTCAAAGAGTGTCAATGTTTTAGAAATTTTTGGAGCATCTCCTTCAAACTGTCTCTCTTTTTTTCTTTTTCAGTAGGGGTATTGATGCATACATACATATACTATCCATTGTCTACTGAATACTCGGGCTTCTGAGTCAGAAACAAAGATTTTGATGTCCAAAATTGAAAAAATTATATTTTTATTATAAACCACAAAACCGAGCCCAATCGTTGACATATTGAAGACTTTCAGGTGATGAGAATCAAAACCAAAAAATAATTAGTTGGACGCCTTTTCGAGTTAAAGTAGTTTGATCGTCTTTCACTGGGGAAAGTTATGATTTCATGTGGGAACCAAGTCTTTATTCCACTCGTTTTGCTTATCGGAACTTGTTGTGTGTGGTCTTCATTGGACCATGGATCTTCTAACTAATAACTGATGGTCATTGATATCCAATAAAATGAGAGCAAGATACAAGCTTAGTGAACGGAAGGTTCATATTGTGTTGGCGTGCTTCACGAAAGTTTTACTCACATCGCGGTCCGAACCCATGCGGGTGTTTAAAATCCAATATCGTAAACAAAAAACCTGTTGGGACGTCGATGAAACTGTTGAAAGCATTTTAAAAAATCTGGACGGAAGGCGCCTGAACCAATAAGCTAATGTTGCTGTCCGGACGATAAGTCTCCGAAGGTGATCAATACCTCATAAATATTGCACCAGGCCCACTCAAAATCTTTCATCCAAAGAGGCCGCACGGATGGAAGCCTCTCGAAAACTTCGGCTTTACTTGGCACATCCAGCATACAGTTGGATTTGACGAGTAGATGGATTTCCTTCTTTGTCATAAAAATATTGATTTAATATGACTCATTGTGAGAGTTATGAATTGACTTTGGAGGATGCTGGGTTGGAAACTATGTGAGAAGTGTTCAAAACTAGAAAAATTCCAATCGAAGGAACTCCAATTGCAGTCAGATCGAGAATTTCATGATCGAATGAGACCACACAGAAGTTTTAGGGTTGGAAGAGTAAATAATCAGAAATAAAAGTGGCTCGTCTAGCTATCATTAATTGTTCACAATTCACTCACTAGAATAAAGCGAACAAAAGTAGTCTAATCGTCATTCAAACATCCGATGAATTGACGCGATTGAATTTCTGAAACTCCTCATCCCTACTGAACTTTAATCAATAGGTAGGTGATTTCGGTTAAAATAGATAATTGGAGGTATAATAGAATTTATAGGTACTCGGGAACAATGATTCCCGCAGAATATTTATCTGAATAATGAAAAACATGGTAGTTAATCCAAACTAGGTACTATCTCCAAGTACCTACCTACAATTAGGTGATCACGTGACGATGACATTCGTAGGGAACTATCCAGAGTCTCAACAACACAACCCTTGAAAATTGCATAGTAATCGAATAAAAACCGTCGAAATTCTGCTTATAAAGGATTTCACGTCTGCGCATGTTCAGAGGCTACTATCATTCTGGGTGTGATTATTTTCATAGGGGACCATCTATTTGCCAATCTGCACAATCTCTGGAGATTTCATAGAGTTTGGAGGGAAATGTAGAAGTTATGGCTGTTTCGTTTGCGCATGCGAAGTGGTTCTGAGAGCGTTGATTTTCATGATTTCGGTTTTGGGAAACTTTTTTTCAACTTTGAAAAGTGAAAACAATTCACCCGCTACCTTGGTAGGCTCGGAAGCAACAATATACCGTTGAGAGATACTCAATTTTCAACTTTTCTTGAATTTTCAAAATTATCATCAATCAAAATTATTTCTTAGTCATTTAGGTAACCTAACTTGTGTGGAGTGAAAAATATAGAAAAGAGTAAAAATATCAATCCGGCCCTCATTACTTCTGGATATTAGCTGTTTCCTTGTCACAATCTGGTATTATTGGTCCCCGATTTATCGAATATTAAAATCAAATAACTCATTCCCGACCACAGATTATTAGAACCTCCTTTCGACGACTTCGCAGGTGTCCCGGACAAAACCAGTTGTGCGGGTGGCGGCAGACTTGTTCCCAAAGTCAATTATCTCGGGCACACCCGAAAAACGCACCACGGAGTGTGTTTTGTATACGTGCCTTGAGGGCTCGTGGAAGCCACGGAAAAAATCTTATTTATGAATTTTAATTTAATTCTGACGGGAAAGGAAAGTCCTCCGAGGTGACGCCGATATTAATTAGTGCAATGCGGTAGGTAATATTCTAATTTTTATCAAAAATAAATAAATAAAAATAAAGCTCGTAATTTACATACCTGTCTCAAGACAAGTGCAAAATCACTTGCGAGGGTGCAGGCTCATAATTCACTGACTTAAAATTAACGGGTTTTAAATCAGCTTGGGTGACTGTCTTAGGTAATTTTTCCAATAATTCATCGTCCAGAGCTAACAAAAGGTACAACATTGAGATCAGAAAGTCAAGAATCAGGAATGTCTGGTGAACATTACCGTTTGTTTGTATTTGTATTATGTCTAAAATGTCACCTAACATTCTTCATCCAGTTGGTAGTGGGCATTACTGCACATACAGCGATCAGCCTTTCCTGACTCACTATGCTATTAGCTCCCGAGGTCTTCAACTAGCTGTGCACTAAGTTTCAGCGATTAAGGATGTTCAGAAATAATATGAGGTCATAAAATTTCTGCTGAATGAAAAAGTTGAAGAAACTAATCAACAATCCGACGAAAAAAAAAGAAATTCCATGGATTTTGAGCTTTTGTTCGAAGTTGTAACTTTTCCCGAATTTTAGGATCCTCAGAAGGTTTCTTGATGGTTGACGAGAAAAAACAAAGTGTTGACCAGTATGGAGATGCCAGTAAGGGGGAGGAACACGGGGAATTAAAGGGGTTCGTCTTCTCAGAACAATAACGGTAGTCGTAAGCTTAGCATCGAGATACTACATCCTACATGTCTGAAATACTGCCCAAGGAAGAATGCCATCAAGAATAATCGAAACAGCGTCTAGGAACCGATGAGATCATGTTTGTAAAAATCAATCAAACATTTCAGATATTGACAATGGCGTAATGCTCCTGGAAATATGCGTGTTCTCAACGGGAATATATGAGTTTACCACTGGAGCCTGAGGGGCAGAAGGTTTTGCAATGACGCCAACGCGTTAAACACAACCTGTCAAATCGACCCTTCCCGCCGGCCATGATATAGAACTTGGCATTTCCAGGGGAGGCAACGTCCTACCTACCACACCACCCAGAAAGGTTATGGTTTTTTAGGCTTTATTTTCAATTATACGCCAATAATGGTTTATCGACGGCCGTTCGCCATAATTCATTTGATTGATAAATGGGATTCCGAGTTGGGCTTTCAAGTTTAGAAATTATGGGGAGGTTTCTTTTGAAAAATGATTCATCATTTTTTCTGCAACCGAAACGTTATCGCTTCTGTTGAGTAGTTACCTGATATGAAAATTGTTGTTAAGGTTAGTACCCTTGTGATTAGAGAAATTCGTGAGTCCTTGTTGAAAAAGTTGATAACTATAGTGATGCCTTCACCCCAAAATCGATGAAGTGAGACATATCGAGGTTCTTATTTTAAACGAATTTCATTTTAAATTGAAATATCACATGATAATTTAAAAATGTTTTATCTCACATACATTACTTGAATAGTGGAGGGGATACGTGCTTCCTCACATCCAGTCATGGTATGCAATAGTCCTTGATGCCATTACAGAAGCAGATGGTTCATTTGCCACAAACATTAGTCTATGCTCAGCCTTTTCGTCGTACTTTAAATTGTATCCAAGTTGTGCAAACTAAAATTTCATTTGACTTTGACACAATTTCTATTTAACTACCAACATGAATTAATTAAACATGGTTATGAACGGGTATATTATATGTTTCAGATCGTACCGATGGCTCTCTGCTGGTTCCTTACTCCAACTGCGCTGTTGTGGCTCATCACGCAGGTACAGTTTCCATCATAGAATACCATTGACTACAGGAGTAATAACCGGTTGAAGAGTGCTAAGCTATAGATTTTTCTTTAGAAGAATCGGAAACTTTAGAAGATCGTGGCCGAAAAAATTTTAAGTTTTTTGAAATTTTGATCATAAGTAAGAACAGAGTACGAGAGAAAGTAAGAACTATCGGACGCAGCTGCAATATACAGAACAGCGTTTCCTCTCGTTGATGAGAGGAACTGGTCCTCATACTTAGACAAAAGTACCTATACGAGGGTTCCCAATGCTAGGCTTGTGATCGTATAAGTAAAAATCATTGATGGATCCATGTAAATAATACCTGTTTTGAAAAAGTGTAGGTAATTCCTTCAACATCTACAATCATAATGTTATGGATCGTGATCCAAGGAATGATCTATTGAATAGCAACAGCATCTCACCACAAGGATGATGGAGAGGATATCCGAGATGATGGACTGTAATTATGATTACTCGATGATACGTTACGCTACCGTTCTATCCACTTCAAAGTTTTGAAGCTTTAAAGATTATAGTCCACTTTCCGAAGTGTAATGCAGCATTTTGGACACCCATTGTGGCTTTGGTGAACCACAACCCGGAAGGTGGGTTTTTTTTGTTTGTTGTTGTAGGATGAGCTGAATTATCCCTGAAGTCATTCCATATGAAAACCGCAGTTGCATCGTAATTCATTCTTCTTGAGATGTTGAACGGGCAATGAAGGCTGTGAAGCTGTCGTGGGTAAAAGCGACCTTGCGAGGTCGTTCTATTACCGGCACCGCCGCTCTATTGCTAGTTGACTCATACCTCATACATAACTGGCTCTACTAGACATCGTAGGTGATTGTCAAGGTAATGAGTTCATTGAGCCTGCAACGAGGTGAACTTGTATCAGCCTGAAGTATTTCATTCATCCTTCAGGTTTCTCGGTCAATAGCAGCAATTTCTCTAACGTCCAAAGATGGAATATCGCAACAAAACTTAGTTGCTATAATATTAAATCGAAGATTGACAAAAGGGTCAAATATGATCTGAAGTACGTAAAGATCGTCAATACAATCAAGAATCTAACGATACTCAGTAAAAAATTATGAAATTTTGCTAAAGTTATTATCTTTTGATGTAGGAAACTAAAATCTGAAAAATACTACTAAATCTGTTGAAAAAACCCTCAGCTCGACAAAAAAATAGTTGAAATAGTTGAAATAAAAATCGAATTCAATTTCAAACAGCATACTCCGTTTATTTTAAAGTGAAAATAACCCTTTAAATACGGGATCAATGCGTAAATGCATGGATTTCGGTATATCTCAGCTGCACATTCATTATCAGATATTATTATCAGATTAATTTCTGAACTGCACTTAGATACTCAGAACTCTCTTGCTAAACCAAGGCGTTGGTAATAGCCATTCCTAATTACCTGTAATGCCAACTAATCCGTTTCATTTCAATGAGCTAAATGACCTGTAACCAGCCTGAGTTGAAGGAGTCGACGGTAGACAGAGGTTACAGCAAGTCACTCTTCAACCGTATAGCGATCATTTCTTCATTTGATGGACGTTTCTCATCACCTGCCACCGTCAATCTTTCTCTATTTTCTTTCAAGACCCGTCTGACTTTTCAGGCTTTGATATTTAGAGCACATTATTACGACAAAGGTGTTGGTTTGACGTTATAAATACAAGGCTCCTAATGAACAGCGCAGCTACTGCAGATGCACCGGAATTTGCATACAGTGATTGACAAGCGATCATACCTTCCAATCTTCGAGCTCCGTCTGCACTTTTCAATTTCACAAATTATCCCCTTGGCACTATAATTTTCTGTTTATTACTCCAGTTATGTAGAAATGTTTCATCTGACACTCCTCAAACTTGATCTTGAAGCTTCCAAACCAACTCGGTACCTGTGTCTAAATATCGATAATCTCACAGTATGATTATTTGACGATTTCAAATAGCTATAAAGTCCACTATTATTTAACATCAATCGTATTCATCATTTTCCTAATTTTTGAATTGGGACTTAATAAAGGAGGGGAATGAACACATTTGTAGGATTCAAGTTCTTAGAATGAATTCATTGTGGTGTAATAAAGTTTGTTTTATGTAGTTTCTAATTCCGAAAACGTAGGATTTATTGCTTAAACTGGTACTCCCATTTAGCCAGGACGGAGAGAACATAATAGTCTCTGATAGCGAAGTAAGTTAACATATTTTCGACCAGTTCACCTCGAAAGTTCAATTGGAAGACAAGGTATTGCAAGGATATTGCTCCGAAATTGGTGGCATCTTGGGTTTGTACCAGTTTCTCACATTGCTGAGTGAAACGGAAAATATTTCTTTGGATGAAGATCTCCATTTCAGCTTATGGCCAGTTTCTTCCAGAGACTTACCTACCTGGTCATATTTATAATTGGATCGATTGCCACATGAGCCAACCTCAAAATTCAGCATTAAATATAATTTTCATAATAAAGTTTTTGAGTGACTATTATGCTGATCATCAACAATGCCAATATGGTGGATTCTCATGTCAATTGTTCAAGTCTATGTTTAATGATTCAAATTCATCTTGAGATCATATTCTGTACTAAACTGGGTTTGAACTCGTCCTGGAACACCACAACTTTTGATTATTGAAATCTTTGCACAATACATTCAGATTTTTGAGAACTTTTTTTTGTCAATGCAAAGTATCCGTTTCATCGTAAATCCTGAATCTGATCTTAGAAATGAGCTCGATCTTCCGAACGAGCTTCGAGTTAGGCCCATTAGCGGCTCTTCTTTTTACTTCGTTTCCATAAGGGTATAGGAATTCGTGACCAGATCCCAAAGACCTTGGTCCACAGATAACCTAGTTGAGGGAGGCGGGTGACTCCAGTCGCTAATGGCAAGCTTTCATAATATTCGGAGCTCCGAGGGAAATCAATTCGAGAACTCAGAAAATCCGCGTTTATGATCGAAGAAATAAACAACACTTTTGGTGCACATGAAGATTTTCTTATCTTGTGGGCTCATGTTTCGAAAAAAATTACATTGGATAGTACCTACGCAAAACATGATAATGTGGGTAACCGGTATACTGGGTATCCCGAAACCAGTCAACGATACTTCAGGAATCGATTCTACAACTAATTTTCATCAACTTTCCCCTCCTCAAATTTTAAGCTTTTGAGAGCCTCTAAAGAAAAATAGGTTTTAGCAGGAAAAATCAGCAAAATGTGTGGAAAAGGCGGAAATATACAAATGTTTGAGTGTGTGGTAGACATAGAATTTTAAAATCCATGATCAACTAGACCCAACATACGAATTCGATACTCTTCTCCAATGGTGCCAAACTGGCACCAAAGAAGTAAAATGTCGTAACTGAGAAATTTCATTTGTTGGTTTTGGTAAGCTATCTACTGAAGATCACAACACATCTGTATTCAAGGTAAAACACCCAAAAACCTAAGACATACGAAATTTTTTCCATGGTGAAACATACAATGCTTCATAAAAATCCTGAGGTATATTGATTACGTTCCCTGAATTTGTAAGCTTGGGTTCCGTGAGTAAACTCATGAAGCTGTGAAATTTCAGCCGTCTGGAACGAAAGGGAAAGAATTTGGCTTCTACTCGCTGATCTGACTTCTCTTGATCACCGCGGTGCTGCTGTCCAGAGAGGGATATATGCTTTCTGGTGCTTATTAGCAGAATGCAATCAAAACAGAGCCTTGCGTGCAACGGTAGTGGTTTTTATCCCTCACTCTCTCTTTGCAATACAGAAGATCTTGGCTTTCTCTGCAGTTGGCCACATTAAATTTGATGATGATTTTCTTCGAATGGCATTTGCAGAGACAGGAGTCAGGAGTAGCTAGTTTTTCTGCCATCACTTCCTATAACTTAGATATTCTCATTCTAATTTGCTGCATACATAAACTCGTACATACTTCTTGTTACGACAGCACCTAGCTCGCCGTTATCAAAATCTAGCGCTAGCGTGAAAACGAGAGGATAACCCTCATATCTCTCTCGCAACTGATTTGATTTCTTCTATCTGGGTACTTAAGATGGCCCCAAGCTTGCCAAAGTACAGAATTTCAGCGCTTCTAGATGAATTGGATACACGAATACCTCACCACTCCTGCTACTGATCCACATTATATTCTAATGTACTATATCAAAATTTGAATGATGAATGAAACAAACAGCTGGAGAAAGGTCCACAAAAACGACCTACGCTTTATTCAGATCAATGAGCTACCATCCAACACAGCATATTCAAGTAATTACTTTTAGCTGAGTAACGCGATCAAGTAAAAGTTTCAATACTACCAGCAATTCTCGGCCTGAACCTCTTTCCTTCGCGGTCTCAGCTCAGAACGCCGACATCTCCCACTGAGACGGGTCTTTGAGATTCTACCGTTTCAGGTTACAAGCGGTTAATTCGCATCAATTTACGAGTTTTCTCGGGCTGGAGTTACACGTTCACAATCTGTTTAGTATTAGGAACACCAGCGGTTTTTCTTTCTTCGCATTCAGCATGTTACGAGTTCGTTTCGATCGTACAAAAATAAACTAAACCTTGACTGGATTCAAATACAAATGAACATTCAAGAACAACGTGCTGAACGGTTTTTACTAAAACTACAGTATTATGAAGCTTATCCGTACAGTTTCCCAAGCTTACAAAAATCCCTTTTTTGCAGCATGAGTGGATGAGCGAATTTTGAATTTTTTCATTTTAAGTCGACAATAACCTCAAAAAATACTCTCTTCGTCATCCCCAATAGGGTACACATTCGGCTAAGTATTGCATTTTCGGGTACAACGGAAATAACTAAGTTTTCAATATGTATAAATAATTTATTTTTTAAATAAATTATTTTTCATTAATACATTTTTACAATTTTTGGACAATTTTGAATTTATAAAATCGTTACTCTTTCACAGATTCCGAGTTGATTCCCAATATACCGTATATTACTTTGATTATGTAAATAAAGTACAAAAAACCCTAAATGTTGTTTGGCCCTATTTTTGAAATTTGATCCCGCATAGTAGACCAAAATTCCTGGCTAACGAACTGGTGTATATGATACTTCTACCTTTATGTATACCATTCCTTAAACATCGATCAGATCATTTTTAATAATGTGTTATTGAAAACCCGTTTTCTGTTCATTGCATTACTTTCCCTTGCAAGTCAATATTAACGCTATGCGGAAGATTATTGCGCGATTTCGCCAGACCCTATCAAGCAAGAAACCATTAATCATCCGGGCAACGTGCAAAATTGGACAAACAATTTGGAGTAATTACTCGCAGTCTTGAATGATGCAAAAGCGGGTTTGAAATGCGGGTCCGTTTTTTGCCTCTTTATGGTATCAATTCTGAGTTCAGACGTCTCATGATTTAGAGGCTTTTAGTATTAAAAGCCGTTATATGAAGTGCCTCCTGGATATGACATTGATTGCATTTAAATTGGATGATCGCTCGCCAAATTCCCTCGGGGCTGCATAAATGATCACTTTGTTCTTGATTAACTTACTTCATTCACGAGTACTTTTAGTGAGTATAGATATGATAAACATGTGAGCAATAAATTATATGTGTCGGCAGTGACGCCAGTATTCGAACTTGCTACCGAATTGCTGGTTGATCTAGTGAATGCTCACAAATGAAACCCAATGGTAATGCTATTCTAGAAGAATGAAAATTATGTCGAGTTATGATAAGAGAATACGCCTCCCTTTCGTCACATGCTTTAAGAAGATACTTAGTCTGGACCAGTTGATGGCACCTGCGCTACAATTTGGAGGCAATCGGTCTTATTTGTTCTTCTTTCATTTTATGAGCGGTTGAGTAGGACGTGTTCAGAGAACGACAAAGAAGCTTTTACAGGTCAAATTCAATTCAACCGTTAGATTTCAAACGGATGATCATTTACTTACCTAACTATGACTGCTAAAACTGCTAGACGGCAAATAGGGACTAGAGTCTACTTAAGAGCGTTTATCGGAGTAGTTGACATATATTTTGACAGTCAATGCAATTCAGTAGGCACAGGAGGAGTGCGTGAACCATGAAATGCCTGGGTTTGTTGACTCAGGCGTTGCAATTACAGCAGTGGCGGCTATTGGCCAAGCTGGGTAGTATAACACTGTTCAGCAATACTTAGTTTTAGTCAACAATCAGCTGAATAAAGGTACCTACCTCATTTTTGTTTCTTTGGGTCCCCTCCACAGTGAACATCATGGAAACAATATAGCAGACCACCTGCCAAAAGGAAGTTCACAAATGACCAAAACACGAGTCAATCCTGAAATATGTTTCATCAAACCAACCAAACAAGCTTTAATGAGGAGGACGAGTCTACTACACTTTGCTCTCTGAAGTTGTAGTAGCCTTTGCCCATATCCTAATGGTCCTAATGGTGTTATGTTGTTCATTGGATGTGTGTTATGAGGATTGGGTGAAACGGAAGGAGCTCAGAGGAGATGGGTACCATCGCACCACTAACGTTATTTCAAAGGTAGGCTCTTACCAGACCATCAGCATTCATTCATTTCTCCTACTGCACAGCGTTCTTCTAGCCCATTTATTATTCAACTAAGGTAAAATTCCTTCCTGTAAAGACTGTTTGCAACTGAAATCTTCTCACTTCTTCCTCTTCAACCTTCATCTCCAAAATAATTTATTTCTCAACAGGTACCGGAAATCACATCAATAATGAGGCAAGTATTTGTTGAGAGTTCAGGGTTACGATCAATTAGCTTATTAAAACTGATGTAAATCCGCTACCAACTTCCTAGAATTTTTTTTAAATTCTGTTAAGCTACAGCTTCCAGGAAACCTTCAACTTCATTTTCAGAGATAGTAGAATTATTCATGCGTTCATCCAGCTCACATGTCCACAACATAATATTAACAACAACGGCAAAAGTGAAAGAGAGAAACTTCCTTTATAGAAACTAACCTTTTGAATTTTTCCGAAAAATTTTACAAGACAAAGTTTCATCAAAATGTACTGGTGTTATGATTCTGTCAGCGACACCATGGAAAAGACATGAATGCTATTAATATAAAGGGGACCGCCTATTCATCACCCCTGTTCGTTATAAATACGTCGTCCAATTTGATCCAACTGCCACTTAATGCTTCAATCTCACCTTTGACTCTGGCGGAGTTATTACCTCCCTCTAAACGCTACATTTAAACTTTGCTGCCCCACCCTCGTTCTCGTAATAACAGACTAGACCTCATCGGCTATCAATTAAGAGCTATCTCCACCGAATATCAATCGCCGAAGTGGCCTCAAAGATCATTCAATCATTATTTGTTTTATGAATATTATACCAAGGTTGGTGTATTACTCATAGCTGTATAATTTTTTCTCAGGTAGCTCCCTGCATGTTGAAAAAAATGAGCCCTAGGTATATTAATATTATCCACAAAACAAAAAATCTTTACTCTGATAAAAGTGTATTCAGGCGAAACAAAATGAAATCGTTCCGCAAAGAAGAAACCGCCGACAGCTTCCACTGTGCTCGGGAATCTTTCATTTTTTAGGCTCTAAAATTGAACAAGCGAGTTAATGAAAACATATTTCAATATTAATTAAAAATGTCAGTCTCCACGTGATGAACGACCTGAAAATATAGCCATTTTCAAACCCGTGGTTATAACGGCCAAACTTAAGGTAGGACTTCGGTCCATGGCGAATAAGACTAATAGTTAGCTAATTGCGTTGCCAAATTTGAACGAACTAGTTGAGATAAATGAGTTGGTGATTTTAAATATTCAAATCCATCCGAGCGGTTTATTTTTAATAGAATTATATCAATTTAGTGTATCAGAAAGAACATAACCTAAAACATAATTAAAATAGAGATAGAGTCGTGTAATGATTTGACATTTACTTTTAAATTACATTGAATTCATTATAATAGATAGGGAATGCAGTCGACATGGTAGAGAGAATATAACTATATTTTATGGTTTTGGTCCCACGTCAGCTCAACCCTATCGTCTAGGTACAAGTGAACAGATAAGTTACAGTTTGGTAGCATCAAGAATCCTTTCTTCAAATTTAATCAATTTTGGTCAGAGGACAAAACTGCACTGGAAGGACTGTGGGTGATGTTTTTCGTGAAACATCCAATTTCTGGTTAATTGTTTATTTATTGGATTCATTTTTGAAAACAAAAACCAAAATGTAGGTGATAAGTACGTTGCAGAATCAATTAATTTTAGGATTGATGGAGAATTCCACAAGAACGCCTTTCTGGCCAAACCTATTTCAGTGGGCATCAGTGGGTTACTTTTTCTGGTGGCGTGACGGATGTGATGTATGCAAAACGAGATGACACAAATTAGAATTGACAGAATAAAGGAGTCGCTAATTACTGTTGCCTACCACGTCCCACGACCGGTTTATTCGAAAGGACGACACAAATATTTGACGAAAATGAAATAAACCGAGGAACAGTATGAACAACTAATGAATTCCTATAGGAAGAGGCCAGAACCTCGAATTTTTGTTGTAAACGATATCATCAGCTCGGTACCGTCGGAATAGTTCCCACCCTAAATTTATCAGGTAGTACAAACGTCAAAAATAAATAAGTTGGAACGTAGATTATTACTAATTATTAAGAAAATATACTATCAACTTATGTAATATTGACTAACATGAAATAATAACTAGACGTTTCTAGAAAGAATGAAATATCTGTATTCAGAATTATGAATTAGAACTCTAGTTGAATAATGTCAAGATTTTGGAAATTCGAATGCCTGGATTCAGATGGACATAATATGTGTCATATTATGACACGAGCTATGGAGGCTGGAGTGGAGTGTAGGTATCGCAACTGAATAGTATCCAGTGCTCTCGGTCATACACCGAATCATATCATCCACTCCAAATTATGGAGCTCAACCAAAGAATAAATGTTTGCTTGAAGAAGGGAATCCTCCATCGCTGTTGAGAATGTCTCATCATTCAACTCATGAATTTGTTGTGGGAAACAACAGCCTAAATCTCATTTGGATGGGACAACAATTCAGAGACAAGCTATGGGGAGTAAAAGGAGCTCTTTGAATTCCTCGTGGGATATTCATGATGGTCCGATGCCCTTAGAAGCTTTCAAATTTATCTAGACGAAGAAAATTATTCGAATCGATAATTTAAAGAATTCGTAGGTTTTAATGATCTCTTAGGGTTGATATTTCCGAGATGTAGGTCCTCTCTAGGGCTAATTTTGCCCTTCATATGAAGCAAATATTGAAATAATTTAGTTGAAATGAGCACTCCGGGTTGATGTTTCCAAGGTGTGGGTCCTCTCTCGGGCATGTTTGGTCATTCATATTAATCCAATGTTGTAAGGATCAGGTTGAAATGAGCTCTCCGGGTAAATATAGCCTTGAATAGGATCATCATCTCAAAAATATCTTCCCATAGAACTCATTTTAACTTAATTCTTACAGTATTCGATTCTGATGAACGACAAAATAAGTGGTATAGTGGATCGTCTCCTCGAAAATATCAAAACTCATTTCAACCTGATTCTTTCTCAATATTTGATTCATAAGGATGACATCATCATCAGGCCGTGTGGAAATACAATCTCTACATTTTCATCTTCGACGTTGTTATCCATCCCATCCAATCAACTGATACCTTCTGTACTTCCAGATGCTTCACGAAGCAGGAGTGGACGCCCATGGTCGGCTGATGGACCCGCCAGCCAGGAACAGCATGTGGCGGTTTGGTTTCCAGACGCCAGTCAACTACAACGACAACGAGCTCTTCTGCGGAGGATACGCAGGTTCTGATACATTTTTCAAATGATTTAGGAACCTACTCTCAGACGACAAACGATTGTACCATGTTCATGAATCATTCCAAGTTCTTCAAATCTCGATCACTACAAATAGGATTCACTATTGTGTTCATGATTGATTTACGTAGCCTTTTGACATAGACATGTCTTTTGGCTGGGGGTCAAGGAATTTTTCGCGACACTTATTTTTTGGCACCAAAAATGCAACGCGATACCAGTCATAGAGCTATGACTGTATGATGTAGCTCTACATATTGGTAGCTTTGAAACAAGGTTCCCTAGAATTCTGCAATATATTGAGTGCGATTGGAGAGTTTTTTTTAAGAAAAAAAATTCTGTTTATTCATAGAAACAATAGACATATCCACGATCTATTGTTTTTCACTCTAAGGCAGTGGTCCGCAACCGGGGTGCCGCAAGATTTTGAGATCGGAATAACTTTTTGTCTGATAAGGAAGGAGAAACCGCAATTTATTGGGACACGATTGAACTAAACACAACAATTTGAAACAAGGGCACACTGATATGTTTCCACTGTTTTCTGGTGAGGAAAACTCGAACCCTCCTATTTTACAAGGCATTGCAAGCCACCTAATGAACTTGAAACTGGCTCTCGACAAATACTTCCCTGACCTGGACATCAAAAAGCATGACTGGATTCGAAATCCGTTTTCCACCATGGTACAAGTAGAAGGCATGCCTCTTCAAACCGAATTTATTGATTTGAGAAACGACCGAACTCTACAACTCGAGTTCAATGACGTCCCACTGAACACCTTTTGGATTGACGTTGCAGCAGAATATCCTCAGCTGTCGAAGAAAGCAATTGACATCCTTCTCCAGTTCTCAACTTCGTGGATGTGCGAACATGGATTTTCGACACTTGCGACCATGAAAACGAAAAAACGGCAAAGAATGTTGGAAAGCACATTAGAGGACGACATGAGGATTTGCCTTTCCCAACTGCCTCCTAGAAACTCAGAAATTTGCCAAAAACATCAGTGACAAATTTCACATTGATTTGAGTTACCTACCACTATAAAAAAGAATTAACATTTTACTTACCTACCTACCTATTAATTATTAATTAAAGTTTTTGTATTCTTTACTGAAAACTTGTTTCTATTCCGAAATTATTACACTGCGAAATTTTGTGTTTGTATGGTGGGGTGCCACAGGGTGAGGCCGTCACGAAAAGGGGTGCCGTGACTCAAAGAAGGTTGCGGACCACTGCTCTAAGGGAAACACTTCATGGCGTTTCTTTCCAAGTAGTTTTCTCTTAGATCCCTTCCGTAATAAAACCTTCCAGAAAATGCGACTCACTATCGTGTTGTTGATTGATTTTTGGAAGCCGATAGTATTATGATTGTGAATCAGTTCAATAGTAACCCTCAATTTTTGCTGAAATAAATCGTTTTTTCGTATTCGAACATTTGTGCATAGTTTTCCGGAAAAGCGCCCATCAAAATCAAATTTCGATAAAATTCAAACTTTGCTTTCTGACTTACCTAATGGGTTTTCTTAAGTGATATTGGTTTTGCACTAGGTATCTTGAAAATTCAACGATCTTTTCAACGATATCCTCAAATTTCAATTTGCTTGGTGAATAATGGGAGTTGTGTCAGTTGCAATGACATTTGGTGGAAAACACGAAAAAGTTTTAACATTGAAATCATTTGGAACAACAAGGGGTTAAAACAAAATTACTAGGAAACTTTTTTTTAAAATACCATGATGAATTGACTCTTGCAGTCTTGCTAAGCATTAGTGAAGAGCTAACCTTAATGTTAGTTTTTGTTCTCCTTCTCCATGTCACGGGTTCAACAATTAGCACCATTAGTGACAAGTTATTCGGAGAACGTATTCTATACCAGTTCTTGACGTAACAGCTCCCCCTACAAACGTTGCATTGATTCTGGATGGCTTGAGGCTGTCTTGGTTATGGGCTCCAATAAAATTTCAGATAATACCTATGTAAGTAACCATTCGGAAGGAACCCTTGACAACTAGGCATTCATCAGCCGAAGCAAAAGCGAAAATCCTATCGCCATTTGGTTTAAATGAGGAAGTAGTAATATTCGTGATTGATCTTGTTGTTATGAATTCATACACTCATCGTGTTCCAGTGCAGTGGGAGCAGAACGATGGGCAGTGCGGAGTGTGCGGTGACGCCTACAGCGTTCGAACTCCACGACCTCACGAAGCTGGAGGTCAATTCGCCAAGGGAGTCATCGGAAGGAGATATTTCGTGGGTCAGGTAATGTCACCACTCCCATTTAATTAAGATAGTCTTGGCCAATACTAATAATTCATTCTGTACAGTAGAAAACCTCCACGAAGAAATTTCGTCCAAGCCTTGGGGTTTTCCAGATGGTACTTTCACATCGTTGAATCGATATGGTAATAATATATCAGCCTTATCAATATTTACTCTTCCCTGACAGAAACCAGGCTGCATGATATTCCTTCTACCTATCTTTCGAATGGGGATTATGAATCTGAAGTCTTAAGAGTCTTCAATGTTCAAGTCATTTGAGTCTCTATAATCTTCAGTGTAAAAATCCATAATTATTAGAGTGAAGGGTATCTTTATCACAGAAAGTACAACTTTTATAGTCACTGGTGAGAGGAAACACGAATCCCATTGGTCTAGAAAGTGAAGGGTGTAAGCAAACCGGATGCAAGTAACAGTAAAAGAAAATACTTCATCTTTTTTCTCCCTTCACTCTTATAGCACCCATCTGATTGGGTATGTTCACCATTTCCTCGACCAACGGGGTTCGAGCCTTGAGGAATACTGAAACATTCCAAATAAAATCTGAATTTTGGGAAATCGAGTCAGAAATGGAGCCATTCCTAATTACGATGCTTTCTACTTCACTACTTATGCTCCATCAACACCATTAAACTCGCTCATCAACACCATCATCTCATGATGCCTTATCCAGAGCTTGAAATCAACAACAAACTCAAAATGATCGAAAATCGAGATATTACAGTATTCCACGACGAGAGGGATAAGCTGTACCATCAGTGATGTGCCTCCAGGTCTTTTTTATAGCTGAAGACGACCTACCTATGATTTAGTTCGTTAGTATCCACATAAACCACTGATCTGATTGAGATCTGGAACGGAATCGACCATTTAGAGGATGCGCTCAAACCTCCTACTTGTGATGTATCGCGTATTGGCTCTAGATGTGCTACAAGGTAGTCATGTCAAACACCCGAACACTTCTACGAATTTGAAACTCTGCCTTGCGTGTCAAAACGTAGCCATTGTCAGTTGCCACCATATCCATGAACTTGATCTACAGTCGCGTCTAATCTTTCAGGAAATCGACGTTGAAGTGGAGCTGACTGCCAATCACTGGGGTCGTTTCGAAATGTTCCTGTGCCCAAATAATAACCCCAAATATGAAGCAACGCAAGGGTGTTTCGACAGGTAAGTTACCTCATTATTATTGTTGTCGTGTCTTTCTGACTGTCTTATTTTGTTTTACCAATATTATATTAAAGCCTGATGTTATTGTGTTTTTCCAAATTTTAGTTATAATAGTCAAGTTTTTAACACCAATTTCATGATTAGTGTTCTTGGTTTATACAACCTCTTCATTCCCGACCGTGGTTTGATGTTCAAACCTAAAATCATCCTCTGAGCCCTGATGAAGAAAATAAATTTTTCGAAAATTTGGTGAAAGAGGAGGATTTTACTGTTGGACCCAAATCCCAATAAATGTGACATAATTTACTTCGGGTCGATTGTCATACACTACTGTAAGTTACCTGTATCTATTTACACAGAATACTGCTAGGAATTACCCAGAATTGCCTACTTGGCCTCGTACAGTTCTACCTACAACTACCAGAAAACACTGCAAATGACTACACAACGGTTGATTATTTTTCTATAATGATCACTTGTCTGCGAAGAACACGACTTCTTCCGCCCCTTCTAGGGACCAGGGGAATGTGGCGGTTGATAGACCCTCGGTCGAGAAGCTTCTAGGCAATCGAGTAAAATATGTAGATGTTACGGATGTTACAAGTTTTTACGTTTGGTCATGGGCATAGGCAACTTTAAATCTGGGGGGGTATTATTTTCCTATGGGACCATCCGTACGCCAATTATGTAACTATATAACTCACATAGGTACCTACTGTCAATAAAACAAAGACTTCTGGGTGGAATCGTCAACTTCTATTGCCAAGGAGCATTCATCATTCGATTCAGCACTAAATTAAAAAAATAGTCAACATCCAGAAAGACAAAATTGTTTTTTGGTTCACTGAAAATTTCCGAATGCGGAAATGCATCGTGAAATTCACGAATTTACCGTCCATATCAGAAGAAATTTGTAGCAAAAGTGCCAAGAAAAACAAGTTTTACGGCGGAAGGAAAGAGCCTACAATTACAGAAAACTGCAAAGAAAACCCAACTGTCAAAAATTCAACCCCTCGCTGATAACCCTTTCTTCCGAAAATCGCAATTGACCACTAGGACTGCATGCCTACAATGATCCGAAGTTCTTGAAATCCATAACAGATTTTTCTTCCGGAGAACATTAATGTGTCAATATCAATACTCTATCAACCTCCTTTATGTCAGAAAATCGCAAAAAACTACGAGGGAAACCAGGATGGAAGGCGATCCCGGTTCTACGGCACTACCAACCAGTAGGTATTGTTTCCGAACCAAATCAGAAGTACCTTATTGTACTTGAAGACATTTAATTAAGAAGTATCATATCCAAGGTTATGGTCTCTTACCTGAGAATAAACTGTAGTTGTAGAATCGACGTTTTTGCGTGAACCCAGGTAAACTTCCAGCGAACTCTAATCACTCACTTTCACTTGAACGAATCGGATAAAAGGCCATATTCACTCCCGACCGCGGAAACCGATCGCGAATCACGGAAATCACAACCGGGGAAATGAAGAAGCTGAAGATCTCATTATTAAATTTAATCGGGAAACACTGCACTGTTAGGGCGGGCGCTCGGGATTCTGGAACTGGAAAATGGCGGTCGGTCGATCAGCCTATCGGTCAAGTATCGATTGTGATTCATTGCCTACCAGTATTCAATTTTTAATTCGTTATTTTGAGTTATTGATATTTTTTGGGGATCCAAATAATTATTAAAAAGTCGGTGTGATAATTTTTTTATTTTGCATTTTAATCACCGGCCTATTCAACGACAGTAGGTATCTCTACTCAATGGAACAGCAGCTGGTCGAATTACTTTGATTTGTCCTATTCGCTTCTCAACGCGTTTCTCGACAATTTTTTGCCGTGTACTCAGAAGATATTTGTGTTTTATTATGTAATAATGTGATATTTTTTCGAGTATCTTGAGTAGGGTCAGTAATTATTCTTACCGTAATTCACCAAAGGTACGTATTTCGCTTTGTCGTAAATCTGAAAATCATGGTCCTATCGAACAGCTGTCTGTTTCAATCTTTTCATGAATGGAAAATAATTCCTACATTGTACCAAGATTTTGCCACCTTATTTGCACTGGTTGCAAAGTTCCGCTACCTACCGCATTTCACTTCTCAAAAAAATTTCCTAAAAATCGAAAGTTTTACGTTTCAGACCTTCATAAAACGTTTCTGTCAGTGTGTCCACAAAGCCCTGTGACAGGCAAAACTATGAGCAATTATTAGAGTCCGATTTTAATAAAATTTTCAGGGTTTGCAACTGCCGTAACCTCCAATTTCTATCTGAATGATAGAATTTTTTGGAATCATACTTATTACGGTATAGGTGGTCCCCTATCATACTCATCGCCCCCGGATTGGTAGTAGCGTCTGGGATTGCGCAATCTTAAAACCCTTGAAACAGTCATTACTTCTACATTTTGTATCCGAATACGGTGAACTTTTTGGGAATCTTATGAAAGAAAATCTAGATGGTTCCCTCCAAAATTGTTCAGGAAGGCCTAAAACGTAAAAAAAGAGTGGAAATTTTTGATTTAGGGGAATGTTTTTTTTAACCATCAAAAGTTGAAATTGCGTTTTTGCTTCTAAGGCAGACCAGGAAGCAAAGAACCACTCTACATTGTTTTCCACTCAATTTCAAAAACCACTCTATTTTGAGAATGTTTTCCCTCACTTTTTACTCCTTAGAAGTGACTGACAATAACCAAAAGTTTCAGGTCTCAACTAGACCCCAAACGAAGCTGGAATCCCCAATTTTATCAAAATTGGTCCATGAAAACTGGGCCAAGTGCCGCACAATGCTGACGGATGGAAAATTTTCTTTCGATTTTTGAATTCTACTTATAGGTAGGTACCTTGAAACGCAAATCATTAAATTTTTAGAGGGGCTAATGGCGTAGGGGAAAAGAAACATAATTGTAAATAATAAACCAAAATTAAAATGATGGTGAGTATGTGCATTCAATTACACCTGAAGTAGGGTGAAACGTGATGAGGTTTGAAATGTCACGACAATGCTGGTATAAACTATTCCTATTGCAGTGTGAATTGAACAACACAGGAAAGGAATGGATTTAAGTAAAGAAATAAATTTAGAACATTATCTACTAGCTTAGGAAGTTATCAGGCTGATTACTGACTCAACATGATAGTTCTCCATATCAAAATTATAGGATACATCCATTTCACTCTTATCTTATTCATCATCATATTTTTGCTATTGAAGTTGAACACCTACACCAGCAGTTTTACACAAACCCTTTCAGGACGATTTTCAGTAGAAAAGAACGGATCAAAGATTTCGGAAAGAGAAGACTCTGGAACTAATCCAGGGTGATCTCAATAGCTCCCCCTGCGGATTGGAATGCTACCTGTCGGTTTGCTCAAGAACTACTCCAACTCCAGCTCCTCACTAAGGAGTGCTCCCCTCTGCACTTTCCCCACTATTTCAACTCTTCGTATTTAGTATTTTATTTTTTTCAAATCTTAATGAATATTTCTAAATCAAAACGATAAGAATTAAAGATGGTCCAAGTACTAATTATTGGTTGTTGGGATAATGTGTTATATCCACGTAGGTTCTTGATTGTAAGACATGAAGGAATACCAAGGAATCCTTATTCCATTCGTAGTTGGAAGGTAGTTTGGCAAGAAAAATTCCAAAATTGATTTCAATGTTAAAAAGCCTAATTTTGATGTAAATTGGTTCTTATGAAGACTTTTTGTGCCCTTATAATTCCGTAACTAGAAATATCGTTCTCTAGTCCTTTCTTTTCATCTTATTTATTTGCTATTTTTTGTGGGGGGGTTGCTGAAACTAAATATCTTCTAAGAACTACCTAGTTCCTATTTGGCAATGCGAAAAAACTCAATATTACAAATCCAAACAAATTTTAAAACTTTACCAGTTTTATTAAAAATTGAGAACTGCTTACAAAGACTTTTACCAGCTTCGTTAGGCAATAAAACCTGAAATTAGGTTGGAAACTGAAATGAAAAGGACCAAATCAAGAATCAGATGAAGAAAGGTTATGTCCAGACCTTTGTGAGAAGCTTTTAAGCTACTAAGAATACCATGGTAGTGTCTTATACTTGGCCAAATAGGAAACAATTATTGACGTTGTATGGGAATGATATATTATTGGTAAAAGCATTATCATGTAACTTGTTAGCTACCTACTTAAGTTCATCGTGAAATACAATCACTAGCTGAATTGAATTTTTCACGCCACAGGTACCCGCTTTTCATATCTGGTACGAGAGACGTTCGGTTCCTGATTCCTGGGGAAACAAAGAAGAAGGCCATTTTCCGGTACCGCATCCGACTTCCGCCGTACGTCACATGCTCGCAATGCGTCCTTCAGTGGACTTACTATACAGGTAATCACTGTTATCTTGTACCCAGATCAGTGGATGTTTGATTCCATTTCCCAAATACTCGGCGGTCGCCTATCGTTCCTCTTTCCGGGTTAGTACATCTCTCAAGAACCGCCGCTCAAAGTTTAAAAGTTGTACGTTGATTTGAAATTTTCAAGGATTTCCGGAATTCATTACTTAGTTCATCTACCTAGGGAATTGAAAAACTAAAATATGGCCGCTGGAATTGTCAAAATCGAACAATAATTGCCGGCGAAAAGTGGGGAAAACTGTTTATTTTCTAACTGATTCCCCTCTTTTCGCCGATTGTTCGATTTTGATGATTCGAGCGGCCATTTTTTAGTTTTTCAATTTCCTAGGTAGATGCATTAATGTATTATGTATTATGATGAAAAAAAAAAATCATTGAAATCCTTGAAAATCCATGCAGCTCGAATGTGTAACAGAACATAGGTACGAGTAAAATACCTACGTACCTAAGTAAAATAAAAAACACTGCAAATCATTACACAACCGTTTATTATTTTTATATAGATCACTCGTCTACAAAATCACCAACCATCCAATATGAAGAAAAAAAAAGAATCAAAAAAAATTTTTTTTTAAATAAATAAAAATCAAAATTACCAACCATCGATCGCATTTTGGTCAGCTAAAATTTGAACGGAGATTAGGCCTCTTTTGCGATTCACACTCGTCTTTTGATTTATATATATATTTCGATATAAACCCTTGAATTTTCGTAGGGAGCGAACGGTTTGTCCTACAGAGCTCCACGTGGTCTCAAAAAATTCTAAAAATTCCATAGAATCTTAAATTGAAGGAAAAACAATACCTTTATATCGAAATTTTTTGAGTTAGGGCGTTTTCAAAATTTCAAAATTGATTTTGGAACCCTTAGGAGTGACCTACATCAACCAAAAGCTTCGGGGCACAACTAGACCCCAAATGGAGCCTACATACCAAATTTCATCAAAATCGGTCACTGCTAAGTGGCAAAAGTGCCGCGTACGGCGTACGGCGGACGGACGGCCAAATTTTTATTCGATTTTTGGATTCTACGTACCTTGAAACGTAAACCATCAAATTTTGAGGGGGGTGTTAAAATTTTTTTTCTTGGTCGATTCCAAAGGTTCATTATTGAAAATAATAAACCAAAATATAAAATGTAAAATTATAAAGAAGAAGAAGAAGAAGAAGAAATGAGAGAAGAAAATAGAAACGAAGACTGGAATAAGAAAGAAGGAGAAGAGGAGATTCAGCCATCGAAATTCTCCGCAGAAGAAAGAAAAAATATACAAATTAAAGTTAGATATTAATATTGAGAGAACGACACCAGTGCAGCGAGCGGTAGGGATGGTAATCAATTGTAAATTTCCCTTCAAGGGGGTATCAGTCGGTCGCCGTTCGTTTTTAGTATTTAGACAAATCGAACGGGCAAAAAGTTAAAAAGTCGTGCTTAAATTGGAAATTTTAAAGGATTTTGGAAATTCAGTAGTGCACGGACCTAGGGAATGGAAAACTGAAATATTGCCGCAGGAATCATCAAAATCGAACAATAATAATTATTGCCAATTGTTATTGCCAATTATTGGCAATTATTGCCAAAGAAAAATGGGAAAAACCTTTGAATGAACGGGTTTTCCTTTGTTTTTCCCTTATTTCTCTGGCAATTATTGTTCGATTTTGATGATTCCAGCGGCAATGTTTCAGTTTTTCAATTCCTTAGGTCCGTGCACTAATGAATTCCTAAAATCCTTGAAAATTTATATATTCCCTTCGGAGTATATAGAATCGGGGTTTCACCTCCGATTGTCCACGATCGATTTTTGGATTTTCAGAATCGATTTTGCAGCGAAAAGTTTTTGTTTGAAACTAGCTATTGGGTTCGCTGCCCAGGTGACTAACGTAGAATGTGGATGAGTTGTGAAATCATCCTGAAATTACTCAAAAATTCTCCATGGAAAATGAAAAACTAACATTAGGTACCTCGTACTAGGTACATTGCAATTATATATTATGATATCCGTAATAAATTTTATAACTACTCCTCTATAACATATTTTGCTGTGTTTAAATTGTATATTAATAATATTATTCTTATATTTACTCACCATCTTGCTCAACATATTATTTTGCTCAATAATTGAGCGACTAAGAAGAATTAAGAATAAGATTGAATTAAGAATTAATTGAATAATTGAATGAGAATTGAATAACAATTAAGAATAAGATTAAAGCATAATTATTATGCTGATGTAAGAAATGCTTATCATTCATTTTGATAGGAAACAAATTTCCCAATGCAAGTATTTCATAAGAGAAGTGAATAAGCTTCTGTTTCGAAGCAAATAACTGCAGTTTGTCATTATTAGGTGGATACTTCTCGCGTTTTCATACAATAACACGAGGCAACAATTTGATAGGCCAGTCAACCCCCGATTATGGTGTATATAAGTTGAGCTAGGTAGACAAAGGAAGGTTTTGATACTGTAACTTCCTTCTTATTCGGGCTTATATTCATTAAAATATTTCGTTTATTGGTTTGTTAATAGTTCAAATTTCTACCATTAAGGATCATAATGCTGGTATGAGAATATCACGCAATAATTTTGCCGTTTCGTAGGCAACATGTGGGGAACGTGTCCCAACGGAACAGAAGCTGTGGGCTGCGGGCGGCCCGAAACCTTCAGGAACTGCGCTGACATCAGCATCACAACAGCAACGGCAGGTCTTCCGCCGCTGTTCATCTCTCAGTTCAACCCGTTCGCCTTGTACTTCAGAGACAATCGGCTTCCCAGTCTTGTTCAACCACTTGTTATCAGGTAAACCGATGATCTTACAGAACTGATTTACTCGGAAAGGTGTGTAAAACCTGTAGTTGATATACTTAGTATACCAAAATTTACGTATTTTCAGGTCTCAAGTTTGCGTCCCTACCCCTCAGTACCGCATATTGCCCGGAATGGATCACTGGTGTCAAACGAATTGCTTGAGGTACCCACCCAACTGTCCTCCTGCTCTCTGTATGTGCCCGTGAGTATCATTTTCAGGTCTTCATCTTATATTATTAATGTTACCCGTAATATATTGTAGAAATATTTTGCAACGCGAAGCTTGCAACAAAGCGAAGCTGGCTTTGGTGGTGGTGAATGGTGATGTAAACAAAATTGCGGGCAGACCGAAAAACAATTCGTGGTTCGTCTCAAATATGATAGAGTGAAGATCCAAAGGACCATTAATGACACTCACCAAATTTCTAGTACCTTGATGAGATATTGATAGTTAGCTTGAAGCAAGCCAGCGAAAGTTACTTTGCCCTTCAATCATATCGGGAATCATTATGTTCCAAGGACAAATCCTCCCGTCCGGTCCAGCTGTCTTTTATACGTAATAAAACGTGGACTTGTCTATCTCTTTAGTCTGTTCCTCAGCAAGTAAATAGTAGTTTTGCAGATATGAAGTACGTGCCTCAAGGACACCACACTCCAAGAGTGTAGCTACAGCCTTTTAAGCGTCCTACTAGAGATTTTGCTTCATAGTTTTGGTGGGATGAAAGCCTTTCATGATAGCCTTTTTGATAATCTGTCATCAATTATCGATATGTCTTCAAGGTTAGTGTCTGCATGGTTCACTAGTAATTGCCTTGCTGTAAATGATGAGAAAACGCAGATAATGACGTTTGGATTGAGAGATTTATCCTCGTTAAGTTCAAACCCTACAAAAACCAAAATTCTGGGTGTAACGATAGATCCAAAATTGAATTGGAAATTCCACTGTAGTGAGTTATTGAAGTGAAGGCTGCCCTAGTGGCCTTTCACGCAACATTTCAGAGTCGTGCGAGTTATGCGTTACTTTGCTGGGGCCATACTCCCTCAGCAAAACAAATATTCAAATGATGATGCCATTAGATGCCAGCGTGATGCCATTAGAGCAATATCTGGTCTCGGTTATACGGAAAAATGCAGGCCGATGTTTTCCAAACTCGAAATACTGACTCTACCTGCCATTTATATTCTCGAGTGCCTTTTGCACGTCTATGACCACCAGGATGAATTTGGAGCTGCCCCACATGACTATAATACAAGAAATTCCGATGATCTTCGAATACCATTCAGTAGGTTAAGTGCGTCCCGGAACAGTTCAAAATGGTGGGCTTTAAAGTTTTTTAATGCCATCCCTAAGAAAGTGAGAGAACAGACAAGAAAAAGATTTTAGCATACGGTTGTGGAATTCCTTCACAAGCTTGCTCCGTATAATTATTACGAATATTTTGAAGCAAGTAAGATTTCTTTCTTTTAGTTAACTTATTTTTATGACATGCAACTACCTGAGGAATATTTATTAAAAGTAGTCAGTTCAGCCTAGCGCAGATGTATTCATGTACTATTTATTCTAGTTGACTCTGTGATCTCTCTTGTGATAAGTAATCTTGCTGTGATATTAGGATAGGATACGTTGCAATATAGGTATACATATAGGATATATATTTATTTGGGTGGGTTGTCTATTGTTAAATATTTTTATCGTCTTTCAAATATCCTAGTCGTCATTAGTCCATCACCATATTTTATAGTAATTTTAGTTTAAGTACCTCCGGTTCGAGGCCGTCCGCTGCGGTGTCCCGGTCGGGGTGTCTTGGCCGGCCCGGGGGCCGTGGATTTCCTTGGTGGATTTCCCTCGTTTGCAGTGTCTGCGTTGCAAACTTGGCCGTTGCCCATTTGGGCATACGCCATGGTGGGTGGGTCTGGGCCCGGCTGGGTACCTCCTGCCGGGCTTCGCTGCTTTTGAGGCTTGGAGTGTTCTTGTTACCTACTTTTCTTCTACCCCTCTTTTTCTGTTTATTTTTTTATTTTTATTATTATTTTTTTTAACCTACGTTACCTGTCCTATAATAGTATTATCGCTTGTTATATTAATTTGTTAGACATAGTTTAATATCTATTTTGACTATTGTTAATGCACTATGTGTTTCACTACAAATAAAACATTCATTCATTCATTCATTTCAGATTTGTGAATTCAAAATAAGGAATAAGGAATGTGCACCAAGACCGTTGTTGAGAATACGTTATTTTTAGGTCATGCCTAGGTGGAAAAAAATTGACCTTATGACCTTTTAGATGAAGAGAATTCTTTTAATATCTTGTTTCTTTCCTTAAACCACCTCCATCAAATGTGGAGGAACAAGGTAGTTGCCGCACTTTGTATTTTTATTTCAGATGAATGCAAATTCTAAACAAATTTGAAATTTTACGATTGGGAAGGGAAAACTCGTGGGTAGTAAATCTAATTGGGAATCAATCGATTCGATCACATCAACAAGCTTGTTCGGATTTGCCTTTGACGATAAATTCACGTGATAGCCGTCACAACCGCAGTCAAACTCGACTGACGGGGAAAACGAGGGAAAGACATCGAAAATGATCAATGGGAAAAACCTCTCCCAGCCGTTCTTCCTCCACCCCGAAAATGTTTGTTCGGTCTGGACAGAGACGAGGCGGGGGAAAACGGCAAAACCTAACGTGATTGACTGTAATAGATGGAGTTTGGGTAAACTGTTTTACTTCTGTGTTTTCCAGTGATGAATGCGAGGCCATCGGCGAGCTGAAGGGGAGAACTGGGGCTGATGTGTATTGTCAAGACAAATGTATCATCTATCCGTCAAAGTGTCCGGCCAACCGCTGCCGCTGTTACTGACCCCCTTCCATCCGATCGTCCACAGTTTTGCGCATCAATCAGTCAACTTCCCGGCTTCATATCTGCGATAATTGATGTGTGTTTCTCACCTTCCATTCGTTTCTCTCTCTGCTATTGTACTGTTCTTCGTTCGATCCTCTATATCTCTTTCCGGGAGGGTTAATCCGACGTGGGTTCATTTTTCCACCAATCAATCTTGACATGTTTAGAGCTCTGCGATGATCCTGGATTTATCGATGTAAAACGACAGGACTCTCAGAGCTATGGAATACATTTTCTTCTGCATAATTAAAGCACGTATATTGAGATTCTCTTCTCCCGGTTAAGTTGCATAAGCTTCAACAAGTATCTTCTACTTGTATCCACTCCTACCAGCTAAATATCTACAAAATTTCGAACAACCTTTATTACTTGTTTATCTTATTTTCTTGATGAAGTTTTCGTAAGCTTCTATTCTACTGTTTCTACTCCTCCTGGCTAAATATCCATAACTTCCAAGCCTTCTGTAATACTTATAACCTCTTCTCCTAATAAGTTTTCATTAGCTTCAAGTAGTCTATTCTATTGTAGCTACTCCTCCAGGCTAAATATCCTTAGTTTCCAAACAACCAATTCTACTTGTATTTTCTTCTTCTAACATGTTTTCATTAACAAGTAGTCTGTTCTACTTGTAGCTAAATATCCATAACTTTCAAGCCTCCTTTACTACTTATAACTTCTTCTCTTAGTAAGTTTTCATTTGCTTCAAGTAGTCTATTCTACTGTATCTACTCCTCCCGGCTGAATATCCATAGTTTTCAAACAACCAATCCTACTTGTATTTTTTCATCTTCTAATACGCTTTTATTAACAAGTAGTCTATTCTACTTGTATCTACTCCTCCTGGCTAAATATCCATAACTTCCAAGCCTCCTTTACTACGAGTAAAGGAGGCTTTTTACTCGTACTTATAACTTCTTCTCTTAATAGGTTTCCATTAGCTTCAATTAGTCTGTTCTACTGTATCTACTCCTCCCGGCTAAATATCCATAGTTTTCAAGCAAACAATTCTACTTGTATTTTCATCTTCTAATACGTTTTAATTAACCAGTAGTCTCTTCTACTTGTAGCTACTCCTCCTGGCTAAATAACCATAATTTGCATGATACTTTTTATATCTTCTTCTCCTGATAAGTTTTCATTATCTTCAACGAGTCTATTCTACTGTATCTATTCCTCCCGGCTAAATGTCCATAGTTTTCAAACAACCAATTCTACTTGTATTTTCTTCTTCTAATACGTTTTCATTAACAAGTAGTCTATTCTACTTGTATCTACTCCTCCTGGCTAAATAACCATAATTTTCATGATACTTCTTATATCTTCTTCCCCTGATAAGTTTTCATTAGCTTCAAGTAGTCTATTCTACTGTACCTACTCATTCCGGCTAAATATCCATAACTTTCAAGCCACCTTTACTACTTATATCTTCTTCTCCTGATAAAATTTTCATTAGCTTCAAGTAGTCTATTCTACAGTATGTACTCCTCCTGGCTAAATAACCATAATGTTCATGATACTTCTTATATCTCCTTCCCCTGATAAGTTTTCATTAGCTTCAAGTAGTCTATTCTACTGTACCTACTCCTCCCAATATCCTTAAAATTCAAACAACCTTTACTACTTGTATCTTCTTCTCCTACCTAAGTTTACAGTAGCTTGAAGTAGTCTATTCTACTGTATGTACTCCTCCGGCTAAATATCCATTGTTTTCAAATAATATTTACCAACTACATATACCCTTTTCTCGTTATCTCTTGAGCTTCAAGCTTCCATTCTAATTATATCTATTTCCTGACTGAGTATTCACGAACTTTGATTAGATATGCTTTTCTCTACTCCATATATCTTCCTCTCAACTGAGTAATCATTTTTCCCAAGCAGACTCCACTACTTATACCTCTCACTTCCAAGACGTTAAACCTACTTGTGAAGTAGTGAAGTATCCCAACCATAACTTAAAACTTAGCGAGTTCTTCGTCCATTTCTCAAATTAATTCATCTTAAATTTCTCGATATTTCGTACCTGTTGCCAAGAAATTGCCAAATTTGAAGTATTTATGTACTTACTTACCTGGACGAGGAGACGCTTGAGATGAGGGTCTGAACGACGAACAGTGAATCCAAACCATATATAAACCTTGTATTTCAGTTGTAAAAAAAAACACACATTGTTATAATTTCATTAGGCGTTATTATGGAATTTTTTAACAACAATTTATTATCATCCAACATGGTGATGGGAATCATTTTCTTTGTGTCTCTAAATCGTCAAATTGCGGATACATTTTCATGTTATTTCAAAAATGATTGTATCATACTTATCCAACAAATGTACGAAGGAAACTCCGTTCCTAAAAGTTCAGCGATGGAATTACTATAGGACTGATTAATTTAGTGAGAATTTTACTCGTGGAGTCACTGATTGGTGAAATCAGCTCTGCGAATGTGGTAAATTTCCAGAATACCTGTAAAGATTGATGAGTTCTCGATCATTTTGACAAACTGATGTAGTAGGTAAAGTTTATGATAGTTTCACCAGTTTTTGAAGATAAATTTGTAAAATTTTCTTCGTTCAACAAAGCATGTTCAGGCTTTAGTCACCAATACACATTTTAATTTCCATTGTACTTACATCAACTGAGAGTTACCAATTTTGTATCAATTGCTCTGCATGTATCGTTAGTACATACGTACATTTTGAGAGATTGTGATATACCTATGTGATTTTTGAGGTCCCAATAAAAATTATGAACTGGTGAATTTGTTTTTGTTTGTTTCTCAGGTTTATTACACAAATATAGTCACTTGGTTTGAAACTGCAGAATCTTGACTGGTGATTGACTTGGATGGAGGGGGTGGGCGTGATGAAAAGTGTACTTCCCGAGGAGAATAGAGTCAAGAATCGCGATAGCTAGGAAGTAAATTGTAATATTTGTAGGATTAAATTATTAATTCACCTTTAATCACGCATGCAATAATTTATTGTACGTGAAAACGAGATAAAAATTTCCTTATCAAACAGCAACAACTTCCTCTTTACAAGACCACCACAAGTCTCTGGTAGTCCTTTAAGACTACCACAGTAATGTCTACGTACCTTGGCATTCCTAAGTCTACGACCTACGTGGAATTTGCTCAGAAAATCTTATGTCAGTTTATCTCATATTCAATAATGAAATTTGCAATTCTTTAGCCATCATGTCTGTATACAAATGTTTAGTTCAGTTCTTCGGTCACAAAATCAGTTTTTCATCACAGATTTCCATATTATGATAACAGTACAACACAATCTAAAGAGGCAATTTTTGTATACTTACATGGAAAAGAGATCTTGCTGATCTAAGTGTGAAGAAGGGGATGGAGCTGCGCCGGTATCGCTCTGTTCCAATCTCCACCTTCAGAGCTATCTCAAAAGCTTAACAAAGTAGATTACTTTGGAATATCATTTCTCCACCAAGTATGGCATTTCGACCCAACAAACATTTCTCTGTAAAAATTTATTGGAAATTGGGGATCCAAAGCAATAAACTCCTCCTTTGCCGAGCTTTCGGTAAATTGACCACCTTCCTCAGATCCTACAAAGCAAAAACATTATTCTCCCTCAACGATTAAGCCCTAATCATCCTATGAGCATAAAACAACAAAATTAGAACCTTAACTACAAACAAACGAACAAGTCGTCGCTTAAATACTAATATCACTTAATCCACATTTTTGCCAAAATGAGGTTATTATTTTTTTGATGCTTGATTCCACTTCAGCGTGGAAAAAACCGTCAATTTTTAAAAATTCTTCTGAGAATCAAGTTTGAAAAAATGTTTAAAAAAATTCTCTGGAAAAACAAGTTATTTTGCTTTGTTTCTTTGGAAAAAAATGGAAGGTTTTGAGGAGGTATTGAGGTATGGAGGTATTGAGTACAGCCACGAAATATTATACAACTATACAAAGATTTCACTAACTCGAAGGATGTGTTACTGAGTGAACATCACACCAGCCTCAATTAACAACCGAGTAAGTAAAGACGCCAAAAAGGATAATAAGTAAATAATTTAAGTTTAGATTGATTTTTATTGATATTTTTATATTTATTTTTATAGATTTTTCGACACATTTACATAAATTAAGCTAGATTAAGTGTAAAACCAAATAAATTCAAAACTTGTTGGTTTACTCGAGAGAAACAACCACTTCAAAGGCTTATTTCCACTGCCAATCCTTGGAAAAAGTCGATATAGAAGGTTGAAAACGCCGAAACTTGTTGGTTTACTCGAGAGAAACAACCACTTCAAAGGCTCATTTCTACCGCCAATTCTTGGAAGAAGTCGATATAGAAGGTTGAAAACACCGAAATTTGTTGGTTTTCTCGAGAGAAACAACCACTTCAAAGGCTCATTTCTACCGCCAATTCATGAAAATTGACGATATTGATTCCGTAATTTGCTGTAAAGTGTTGTTGAACTGACGATCAAGTTCATGTTAGACAGTTCTTTTCATCATAGTCATACGTAGCTCCTTCATTGAAATGAATTTAAATAGTTTTGAAACACTGCCTAAATTGAATTATGAAGCAAAATCCTGGGGTTATCATGAAACAGTGGTTGTTCGGATGATTGATCACATCTACGAGTAAATGAGGGGGATTACGCTGTGTCATTAAAAGCAAGGGTTATTATCGCCCTCACGAACCGGCTTTAATTAAAACAAGATATAAAACGAACCTGTTTCCCCGATGGAAATCTTCGGTCATTTTTGGGGGTTGGGGAAAAACCGAGTTGACAGCGCTGGTAAACGTTTTTTCCTTGATTCATGAAAATGACTCATCCATAAATGAGTACGCGCGTTTCATCTTAATAGCCGACTCAGTGGGCACTCGAGTTCCCTCCTGGCCCATCGGGCACATTAAAAACAAATGGGACCCAACGTGAAATATAGTCGATGGGTTTTCGTAGTCCCTCCTCTAAAAAATAATGAGACGTTATGAGACAGGGGATGACGTTACGTAGGGAGGACGAAGGGTCTATTCAGAATATTACTTCAGAAGCTCGTCTAATAAACATTGGACATTTTAATTGATTTATGAACTTTATGAATTGGTGGTTGATTGCTGATGTAATCATGAATTGGACAAATGTTTGCCAACTTGTCAGGTAGTTTTTCTTTATTCACACAAAACCCTGTGGTCGGTAAATGTACATCACTTAATCAATTATTCTCAATGAAAGATTGAGAAATTGGATTGGCATGAGAAGACAGGAACAATTTTTCAATACTTCAAAACTGGATAAACTAGACTTTGCTATGATTTGTACGAACTTTGAATTTGGAATAAACTATTATTGGATTATTTATTATTGGATTATTGTCACTGTTTGTCTATCTGACTGAAGTTGATTTTGACCTAGTTTGAATTCACATGAGGTGAATTTAATTAAAGGATAAATTGATAATTTTGGTTCTGGTCTGAACAGAAACCAGCTTGTGATGTTAATGGATTTACAAATTGGAAAATGAGTTTAGTTCTTGTCTGTTTAGATAACCAACTTGTGTCTGTAACTGAACCCGTTTTTTTGAAAGGGGTTATGTGTCATTTGTGAAACTTTCAGGAAAACGCAAAAAACTGTCCCAAGTCGTCAAAACGATCAAACCATCCAATTTTTTGAAATATTCCAATACAGTTTATTACTCTACAATCCTCCAGAATTTTTCAGATTTTTTTCAGCAAGGGGAAGTGTATCAAATTGCAATTTGAAATGCTCTCACATATCCCCTTTAAAAACAAAACGATTTTTCAGGACTGAAATCATTTAAATAATCAGCTTTATTCATTGAATGAAACATATTTTGATGAAAATATGTACATAAAACATCATAACATAAAATATGTATATGATCAGTTTATTATTTGGCCAACATGAAATGCTAAAAATGTTTTTCAGGAATGTAATTCTTCAACCTCTCTAGGTCAGCTAACGGAAATGAATGGGTTGATGGGAGTCCGGCAATTCACAGAATGGATTTTTGAGCATTGCTGTAGGTCATAACAATTTTGGGGAGGATTTTTGGGGTGAAAGATATGTAGCCGATCTACTAAGCGCACTTTTCTTTTGATGAGAGCGGAATCACGATAGCACGGGAGAAATCTATGCCTCTCACATGGAAAAATTGTTCGTTTTTGTCGAATTTGCTTCCGAGTCTACGAAGATAGCGACGCTTTGTTTTCACTTTTCAAGATTGAAAAAATTGTTCTCCAAAATCAAAATTTCCACTCGCGTTATACGTTTCAGACCTTACTGAATAATTTTGGTTGCGTGTTTGTCTGTATGTCTGTCATGAATTCCTTACCACAGCCTTAACTTATACATTTCTCATCCTATTTTGATGAAATTTTCAGGAATTGTGCGGGTGGGGGTGTAGATGGTCCCCTATGAGAATCATTACCCCCGGACTGATAGTAGCCGCTGCTCATGCGCAAACGTGAAATCCTCACCACGGCCATAACTGCTATATTTCCCATCTGATTTGATAACATTTTAGGAATAATGCGAGTTGGGATGATGATGGTCCCCTATGAAAATCATGGTCCCCAAATTGAAAGTATCTTATGCGCATGCGTAAACTTGAAATCCTTGTAACAGCCATAACTTCTACATTTTGCAACAATATTCAGATATTGTTCGGGTTGACGTCTAGTTGGTCCCCTATGAGGGTAGTGGAAGGTACTCAAAGATTGATATTTTGAGAGTAACTACTATGCATCTGATCATCTTTACAGTTGGGTTATGGATACGAGGAACCTATGTGCCATACCCACTTGGAATTGTTGTCTTAGTTAGGGCGAGGTGGAGATTCAAAAGGAAGTGATTTCGGTTAGTTATTTTCAATAACAAAGCTTAGGAATCGACCAAGAAACAAAAAGTAACCCCCCTCCCTTTACCGACATATTAATTATTATAAACCAACCTGACAGTTTATTATTTGAGTCTCGAAACTCCTCGTCGACCACATAGCGAGTGAGTAAGTTCTTTTTTGAAAGGGGTTATGTGGCTCACAGAGCCCCTTTCAAAAGACATCGGAAATTTCAACCTGTTTTTTTTTATGGGAAGCGTCAATGATACGAAGTTCCTTTTAATCGCAATCGATGCAACCAAGTATGGAGACCCAGAAAATAAAAAAAAGTGAAAATGGCCGAAAATGTCACATAGCCCCTTTCAATAACATATTGTTTAGTAATGCATGCATTCCAGGGGACGTCCCATTGGATAAGCATTAGATCAGTTTAACCAGTTGTTAAGTGATAAAACTGTTTCACTCGATGCAATTTATTTATTACTTTAGGCAAGAAATACTGACCCCCCCCCCCCCACCATTATCCACCATAACATTTCTAGCGGCATGGGAGCCTCGAATCTGAAGAGCATTTTAAAATCCATGATCTACGATACCCAACATGCGAATTCGAGTTCACCCCCCCCCCCCCCACCACCACCACCAAAGCGGAAATACGTCGTAACATTGAACTTTCATCTGTTAGTTTTGGTAGGCAGTCCGTCGAAGTTCACATCCGTATTCAAGGTGAACCACAAAAAAAAAAAAAAAAAAACTCGGCGCTCCGCCCCCCTGCACCCCCCGGTTTATTTATTTTTCCATACTCTGTATGAAATTATAGGAACACAGAATGTGTTTTTGCGATGCTAGTCATCCGTTAAATAAAAAACAACAATAATAAATGTGGAGTCTTTGGCAATAATAAAATAAATAATTGTTAGACATTTAATTTGGTCTAAAACCCTATAAATGTTATATAAATAAATATGTAACTACAAGAAAAATACTATATAAATTGAGGGCTTTCCAACGAATGGTGAACAATTTCTGTGCAATGAACACTGCGAGAGTTCTATTTCCTTACCAACGGCTTGGTTGCACGTGAAAATCATTATAAAAGGCGCGTAACGGTTTTTTCTGTCGCTTTTTCGTGACGATTTTTTTTCGGTAGGTCATCGCAAAAACACATTCTGTGTTAAAACACGAAATAAGCGGTTTATGGCACCTTGGTGGCACCACTATTAGTTCCATAGTGGTACAGAGAATAATTCATGAAAATTCGGAGGTATAATGAGAATTTTTCCTCAATTTCAAAGCTTGGGTACAATTAGTAAGCAGTAAAGGAACCGAAATATTGAAAAATCGGATATTTTGTGAATATTATCCCCTCACTCACCCCCTCCCCTTGCGAATTTTGGTACTCTGGTAAAATCATGTACAACTCGGAAGTTATTTGAGTCATTCAAAAAAAGAAACACGCAAATCGGTTGGAGATTGAGGCCTGGGCAGAGTTTACAAGATTAAACCCGCAAACGCACGTTTTTTAAGCATTAACCCCCCCCCCCCTTTCCACCTATTAAAAAGCAAAATCCAAAATTCCGGCGCCGTAGTGCACAACTAGATAGTATTCCACGTCAAACGAAAAAAGAACCACGAAAATCGTTTGAGAACTAAGGCCTGTGCAGAGTACACAAGATTTTGTTACACACACACACACACACCTACACACACACCTACACACAGACATACACCTATGGTTTTTTTCGCGGATTTGGATTCAGAATGGTCTAAAACGGATTACTGTGTGGTTATTTTTTTTTCTGTTGAGTGTTGTCCAACTTTACCCCAGATCGATCGCATAAGGACGCCCAAGTCTTACTGTGGGACGTCCCAAAAAACGGGTTCAACTTGTGTTTGCTTGAGTACCTTCTCATTGGTGTAAATTTCAGGTTTGATGGCGATCACTTTGGTTCTAAACTATTTTTCTACCTCAGCTCTGGTGGTTTCCACTTCTCCTGATTTGGGGAGCTCATCTTTACTCTCAAGCAAAGCCAGATGCACTTATTCAGTACAGTATTGCCAATAAATATCGCCAACATCCAATTCTGAGCGTATGTGCAGGTTGTCTCAGCAATGCCTTCACCATACCGAGACAACACCATTCTTGCCTCAATTTCTGGAACGAAATCTCTTCCAGGCACACACTGTTCTGTAAAATTTCATTCCACCAGCCCTCATACCTCTTTTTGTTTGAGCAGAATTGATGTTGAAGGGGGAATCAGAAGTTATGGTGACGCTGCGGAATACGTGACTTTATCTAATCGAACCAGAGATCTCATTCCAAAACGAACGGCAGGAAATGGTGGGACGAAGGAACCCTTAAAAAAAGTAATGAAGGAGAAAACCCTCTTTCACCTAAGATGAAAGTGCTCGGTGTTCCACCGTGAAAGCTTCCCATGAAACCCGTCGCCTTGAAGGACCATAAATATGATTCACTGCTCAATCAATAGCTTCAAGGCTCCGGAGCCCGTAGAAGCGTCAAAATGAATTTAAGCATTAAAGCGATAACAGTAAAAAGAGTATAGGAACATTACAATAAATCAGAGGTTCCTCTCAGAGAGGAAAAGAGAAGGAGATATAGAGTTGAAGAGGGGCTCTTCCTACAGGGGGTGAATTTACAGCTCCGGCAAAGGAAGAGAGACTTGGGAAAGGATGTATAATCGCCTATCACACCGGGAAGGGCGTAAATTCCGAGGCTGTTTTCCCATCGAGGCAGAGAGTGGGAGGCTCTTATCAATGCTCAATCGAACATTTCCCTTAATTTACTGTTGGTAATTAAAGGAGAGGGGTTTGAGACGGCAAGAAGGGCAAGTGATGGGGGTAGAAATGGTCGGAGGGGCTGGTAAAGGGTTAAACGTGACTTCGGGCTTCCACTTCTTTTTCCCTCGATTCTCTTCCCGAGTTTCACCTTTCTGTCTCTGTTTTATTCCGAGACTTCTTGAAACAATATTCTCAATCAAGGATCCAGACCATCTAAAGATGTTTTGACCAGAGGGAGCTTTAGGATGTCATCGAAAGCCCCCGAAAGATATTTCATCTTCAACTCCAACTGGTATAACCGAAATATACCAGACAAGATTAAACAAATTCGATTTGTATAATCAATCTATGGGACCTCGTCTGTTGTCCGAGACGGCTTACCAGAGTATGCAACCCCGCAATACCGGTCTGTCTTGAAGGGCAGGTATACCCTTACGCCTGTCATCCTCTAATTTCTTGTCCCTGGAAATGATTTGTCCTCAATACCAATAGTAAAGAATATTTTTCAATAATTTGTTTTCTTTTTGTTATTTCTCAGTTCTAAACCCGGTTTCCAATTCTACAATTATTTTGATGAAGTCAAACCCGTTCCATCTTCTAGAGCTAGGAAACTGAGGTACGCTCTTGCACCTTGCTGTCAGAGAGAAACAGCCCTTAATATGGTTAATTCTGTTTTCATTCGAACCACTCTAGAACTTGTTTATATCGATCATATCGTTGCTTGGGTGAGGCATATTTTCTTTAGAAATGGGCGAAACGGTTACATTTCTGTATTAACCCTAAACGGACAGATCGGCGGCACTCAGTGCCGCCTCATAGGAAAAAGTGCAATGATCTTAAGAGAAGACCTCTTACACCTCTTCTAATCTCTAAACCAATCCTCCCACGACCTCACACAACCCTTGAGATTACTTATTGTTCGGCAAGTGACGGCAAAAAATTGGTCTAGGCGGCACTCTAGGTCTCTGTCTGCCATGTCCTGCCCGTTGACGGGTTGATTTGAGAACATTATAATGACAAATGGCCGTTCAAATGGGTTGAAGTTTATTGAAATCATTCCTATTCATCACCATTGTTTGAGACAATTTTCAAATTCAAATATGTACCGATACCATTATTGAAAACTAGTACCTACTTACATAAATTTCTTCCGATTTGTCGTGGATTTGAATACATACATAGCAAGATAGCGGAAAATACCATAATTAATAAATAGTACCATAATATGAGTAATAACTAACCACTAGGAAAGGATTTCCGACTTCTAATCTAGAAAAAAGGTCAATTATTGAGATAATTCAAAGTTTTTGGAGTTTATTTTGAAGAAATGGAGTACTTGTAGTAATTAAAGTATCTTTGAACCCTTGAAAAGAGTGAACAAGTACTGGGAATGCATTAAAGTTCGAAAAGAGTTGTGGGAATGTGGCATGCGGCAACTGAGTGCGCCAATCTGTCCTTGGTGTGGCAGTGAAGGTATCTGTCTGTTGAGGGTTAAGTTCCACCGTTACTGACCTGGGTGGGTGATAGGTTCTAATAACCTGTTATCTATTATGGGATCATCTCAGGGACCTTTTCATCCCGACATTCCATTCCAAAGTATCGTTTCGTTGATTTATAGTTTTTGCTCCCTACCCAAGTTGATTTTTCTATCATGTTATTCCTGACATCAATTCGCATTTGCGCATTTTCACTCTTTTCGAAAAAAAAAACAAGATATTGTTCTGGGTCTACTTATTTTGGAGCCTTCCCTGTAATGTTATTTAATAACAGGGTTATTTTGGTAATAGGTTCCAAACGGAATGAGCGAATCCCGGTGATAAGTTATTTTTAACTGTTATTTTAAATGCCGCTCATCCCAATTCTCTTTAAGAAGAGTACTCTCTGTGTTCACCAAAGGGTGTCTTGTGTCTTCTACCGCCCTATCTTATTTTGATTGATATTTCCTAGTACATGGATTGGCGGCTGTCAATACTAAATGGGTTACAGGTCTACTATATAAGATCGGATGCCAATCATACCAACCTTAAGGGTCGGATCTCTGAAATCTTCTGGCTGGGTAGTGACTTCATTCCTTCGTTCTTGTAGAACTTGAGTAACTATTTCAAGATGTCTGTCGAGAAACTAGCCATCCTGTCAAAATGGAAGCTATTAATTGTGTGCTGCTTCTCTCGGTGACTTGAGCTTTCATGGGTGAGAGTTGGGTCGAAAATGGCCGAGCCTCCGAGTCAAATATCAGCTTGTAACTCAACCAATTATTGATATCCAGTTCGCTGAACGTCCAACCCTTCATTTTGAGAAATCACAAACATCTGTTTAGCTGATTATTGGTGTTAGTTTTGCAGGGTTTAAAATGTTATAGAGGTAGGTCGGCAATCACCTGGGAAAATTGGTGATGATGGAGCGGTATGGTTGAAATTTTGACTTACTATAATCTATAGCTCTAATGCCGGAAGTGCAAACAGATACTCCTTTTTTTCATATAAATTTTTCCCCTCGAATTTTGAGCTACTCTTCATTCAAGTGGCTGGTAAATCGAAAGCTTTTAGGTTCTAAGTAAGTAGACATGATTAAAAAAAAAGACTAACCAGGACAATAATATTTGTTCATTATTGTAATTTTGAGGCCTAACGACGTCACAATTTTAAAAAATGACGATATTTTCATTAGTTGAGGCTGTAGACTCATTGATGCACAATACAAGTAACCGGCCTACGCTTCTGGAATGTATTGTAGATCTTTTAAGATATCCCTGTCCTTATTCGGTTGAATCAGGGCTTGTTTGATAAGGTTTTCAGAGATAATCAGATATTGGTTTTGCTCCCAATTTTTATAGTTAAAATAAACAACTGTTTTCCGAATTGTGGGATAAAATAACTATTTTTATGCCTGGCTATGATGAATATACGCCAACAATTTTTAGTATATACTTAAAATTGATTACATCAACTCTTTTCGACATTTATGAAACGCTGTATTTCTAACATTTGATATTTCCCACTGCTTTCAAGTCATGCACTTAATGCATTATTTGTTATCATGTACTAACGCAAACAATCTCAAGTTATGAGCAAATGACCCGTTTCAACTCCAACTTATCCATAAGTCATCACAGCGAAATATTGCGTTTCCCGGACAGAACTCAGTAAATATGTATTTAGTTCGGTAAATCTTAATTAAAACTTGAGACGCCGGGAGCAGTGGTGAGAACACTGAGAGTGATTTAGGTGACGGGAAAATGTGAAGCTCGATTTAGAGTCCGCAACCCGTAGATTAAGACGTAGCATATATCATTCTCTAACTAATCAGAAGGAATAGCAGAGGAAGCCTTGGTGGGCATTAATTTGCAACACATAGATCACAAGGATTATCTGAGAATAATCTAGGGCATATTAGACAGTTAGTCTATAGTTTATCCCCCCCTTTCCCTCAGACCAGTATCTCTGCCACACTCATCTCTCGAAGCCAACCTCTCCCATCTCCTCTAAAATATACACTTGGAGTTGCAAGTTGAGCCGATACCAGCTGTCCTGCTCCCTTGATTTATTGTTAATTACTTTACACGCTCAGTCATAACAAAGGAGCAATTATTACTGTAAATCATGAGGGAGGCGTTCAGTCTTGAAGAATCGTTATTCAAACCCCGCCTTTACCGTCAGCTTCTGAGTTTCACTTCTACTGATAAACTTCATTCTCCTCTCAATAATTCCAATATAACCCTCGGGGTGTTTCTTATGATTTGTTAGAAACTGGAAGTGGGACTGTTAAGCGACAACCCTGTTTGAGAAAATGAATGCTATCTACAGAGTAATTTATCACATAGGTACTTAACAGTCTTTGTGATTCAAACTGTAGGAACCTACTAGGACCTGTGGTACTATTTAGCATACATTTAAGTGAATTTCCTTGAATTCAGTTGGTTTTCGATTTAATGAGGAAGTGAAAGTACAGATAACCAGTGTTACTTATGCTGGAGACTCCGTCCTTTTCCCTCATTAAATCAGGGTCGCTAATGGATTCCCCGTCACACCGGCTTAAAAGTTTTTGAGGACTCCGTCCGGTATGATTGCGATCGGCCAGGTAATTTTTGAGGGATCCATCTCTACGTGAGACACTTGGGTCAGGCGTCAATTGATCTACAAATAAACCAACTAGATACCACCACGCACTAATGCTAAACAATGGATTTGCAGACCTAAAGATGGGTTTGAGGAAGGTCTGTAGGACTACCTGATCCGAAACTTTTATTTTCAACCAGGTTTCATTTAAGCCAAGTAAGGTGGAGGGCCATCCAAGAATTCGGTTCGAGCCAGGAATCGAAAACCCAAACCACTACAGGGTTGAGGCTCAAAACAATTGTTGGCCTTGTCTTTTTGCCTCCTTCAGAAGTAGCCCCTGATTTCCATGATTTGCTGGCTTGAAAACCCACAAACAGCAGTGCCACCAAATTCTTTAATTCTCAGAAAAATATAAGTGTACCATTATTGGAAAGTTGATTTTTTTGTAACTTGTCATGTAGTTATTACTATCCCTCAAGCCTCTGGGACGGAGTCCTTCATTTTGGTTTATTATTTTCAATAATGGACCTTAGAATCGGCCAAGAAATTTTTTTTTCAAACCAGCTTTTTTTAAGCCCCCTCAAAATTTGTTGGTTTACGTTTCAAGATACGTAGAATCTGAAAACCGAATAAAAATTTGGCCGTCCGTCCGCCGTCCGTACGCGGTACTTTCCCCAGTCAGCGTTAACCAATTTTGATGACATTTGGTTTGAGGGATAAATCAGAACGACAATCTTACGATAAATCAGAAACACGAGTGTGAATCGCAAAAGAGGCCTAATCTCCGTTCAAATTTTAGCTGACAGAAATGCGATCTATGTTTTTGCGAATTGCGATCAAGCCGTGTTCTTTGCAGAAGAACTATGATGATCTATATGGAAAAATAATAAACCTCTGTGTAATAATTCGTAGCGTTTTTGCTAAGCTGAATCAGGTGGGCGTTTGCGGGTTGAATCCTACAGTTTAAGGACACCTTCTTACTTGAATTAGTTGTAAAAACTACTCGAAGTTCTGCGATCCTTAAGAGGGTCTCAGTCGGTTGCCGTTCGTTCCTCTTTCCGGGTCAGTATTTCCCAAAATTGCAGGGGCTCAAACTTTAAAAATTGTAGGTACTTAAATTTTAAATGTTCAAGGATTTTCGAAATTCATTAGTGCATGGGTGTAGGGAATTGGAAACCCAAACTATTGCCACTGGAATCATCAAAATCGATCAATAATTGCAAGAGAAATATGGGAAAAACCAAACTGAATAAACGGTTTCTCCAATATTTCCGATGTCAATGACGAATGAGAGCAGACGGAGTGTCACCAGAAAGGGTTCCTGCACAATCGGTCCGCTGGTATCAAGAAGGTTGATGAAGAGCAAATATTGGGGGTTTGTGTTCAACTAGGTAGAAAAGGTTTAGGTTTGATAGCATAGAACAACGAGGCTAGAGAAAGTAAAGTAACTGGCTCAGAGCTTCAGGACAACCTCTCTTTACCTCCGTAGCCATTCCTTGCTTGGTGTGCCTGCTCTGTGCCATTTACGGTTTATGATTACTAATTATTAAATTATAAACATATTATATTATGCTATCCATTATATCAAAACTGTTGGGTGAGATGGAAAAATGTCAACCATGAAGTCAAATGTCACCCTCCGACAAGGTATCTATCAGAACGTACACTACATCCGAATTATCTCTACAATTAATTTTCTTCGCTTTTTTCAGTGCTTAATTTTTTTTGAACTTGTTGACTTGACGAACCAAAGTTTCAAATCTCCCCGTATTTTGTATTCATCGCTGTTATACTAAATATGCCATCCCTTCACCCTCACTACTCCAAAAATACTGGAGAACAACGAAAAAGAGCCTTCGAAAGATGTTTTAACGTAAATAAAAAAAGAGCGTCACGTATTTAGTTTAAAGTGCAGGGGGTGCTCAAGAGCTCACAAATTACGAAACTGGGATGCTCGCCGAGTCGTTTAGCTTTATCACCGACTTTACATTAGGTTTTACGACATCTCTATTTATGCAAAACTCTCTGCTGGGAGAACCTCCCTGCCGTCCTTCATTGGACGAATAAGGGTGTTTTTTTACACCCTGACTTATAGTTTCGCTTGTTTTTCCCTTCTTTTGGACTTTTATGTTGAAGTTGGGCACTTTTTTTTGGATGGGAAGAGAAGGGATGGGGCAGAATTACGCAAAAAATATATAAATACGGAACGAAGCAGAGTAAATGATTTCACGCCCCTCCTCTTCCGAACACTTTTGCAGTCACCTCGGAATTGTTAACGGGTGAGACCTCCGTTTGAATTAAAATGGATGTCGTAGAGCCAGAATAAAGGAATGAAACGGTTTTTTCGTGGTGGAGAAAGTTATTATGTAACTCGGATCTCATGTAGGAATGATAATATTTATTATGAATAGCTTCACCTGCAATCCCAATTATACCAATCGACCGTATAGACGCCTTATGGTGACGAGATCGATCACAACTCTCTCCTACTGGGTCCCACCAAAACCTGATATACTTGAAGTAGACTATCTATCGGATGATTGTCGGATAAGAAGGGCGACTTCTCACCCATTTATCACTCATTCGGGGACCTCTGTGTTTCCTGCTCCTCCTAAATACCGTCGGCTTCATCTTTTTGGATGTTAAATTCCTGCTATACGCTGAGGATCTGATGATCTTCGGCAAAATCGTTTCCGAGATGGCTGCAAATATCTGCAACTCAACCACAACCAACTCCAAATGAGGAGTAATGCCAACCAACTAGAGGCTCTCATGAGGGGGACCTCATTGATTCTATATAGAATAATATTCGTAAAAAAAAAAGAGTAGAAACGGGTTCTGTTGAAAGATAAAAAGTGGGTAAGTACCAGATTACAGAAACTTTGACAAAATTGGCAAATGTTACCGTCTAGAGGTTTCAAAGTAGGGCTTAAACATGGAAATAATCATAAACCCTCGTTGGATACTGTTAGAGATGAATTTAGCGTTCAAGATAAAAGTGGTTTTTATAGACTGAAATGTTCTTGTGGGCTTGAGGGATGTGGTCAAACTACTAAGAAATTTAGGGAAAGAATAAAAGAGCATGAAAAGGATTACAAGGGTAACATAGAGTCGAGCAATGAGGTTTGAATTTAGGCTTCACCAACTTCTATGAGATTGTTGGAGCTCACTAGACAGTGTAAGCCTTACGGCCCCACGCTTGATGGCAGCTGAATTTACTTTAGCCAACAAGCGGTTAAGGGCGTTTGGGGATCGTGTTCGTTGGTAAAAACCAGCGAACACAAGCACCAAACTTTTGCACACGAGTTCAGGGGGTTGATTTGAAAATTTAGCTAGCTGAAAACAAAATATCGAAACACACTTCAAATTTAGAATGGTAGCGAAACGTAATTACCTGTGGCGACTAGCGTGGCGACATCGGCGACTTTGTGGCGATCGTCGTACTGAAAAGTTGAAAGCCTGAAGGGCGAAAAAGTTATCAAGAGGTACACAGGTGTGTCCTTGCCTGAGGGGCTTACTATTGTCCTGAAGGGACCTAATAACCAATTTGAGGTGTGGCACACTTTCCTCTTGTTCCTACTGAAACCAGGTATACTCGAAGAAATACTACAGAGATACAACTAGCAGGTAGGTTTATTAAGCAATAGGAACAAGCAAATGACTTCCCACGAGGTGTGGCGGTTAGAGCTGAAGGCTGGTAACAAATGTTTATGAACACAAATAGTTTTTGTCCTTTTCAAACAATACACAAGAGTAATCCAATAGTTTATCAGTATTCAAAGCCGTTTTCAGATCCAATAGTTCAGGTAAGAATTTAGTACATAACACTCTCAGTGCGGATGTCTCCATATGGAGACGCGCTCGCCCCCAACCCCTGACGGGCGTCTCCATTTGGAGACGTTGAGAATGAGAGATCTCCTCAAGTTTGAATCACTCGTAGTGGGGGTGAACAGCCTTGAGAAGGTCCCGTCCTGAGTTTACGGCTTCATTAGAGTGTGAACTTTGTGCGCGTACTTTTCGTTTGTGCCTTGACCTTTCATAACTACGCATACGAGGGGAAAAGCCTGAGAGGGGCTTTTTTGCAAAACCACCTGATTTTGGTAAGTATTTTATACTTGATATCACATCTCTTATTATGAAACGTTTATGGTAACATCTATTCACGCAGTTCTAGCGATCATCACTACAAAAAGTGCTAAAAAGTAGTTATTTCTGGTATTTTCCCGTTGGTACCTACCCTCTTTTCTCTTATTCTAAACTTTTTTTGAATCATTCCAATCAACGAAAAATTATTCTTTTGTAGATACACGATCTGAACATTGTCCGAAAACCACAAACCTGGCCCATCATCAGAGGAACCTGCTACAAATCTAGGTAAATGACTGGTTCATGTTCGTAAATTTGTTGCTGTAGATTCGTAGCTCTATATATATTTTTACGTCAAAAATAATTATGTGTAAGTTTCTTTTTCTTTTTGTAGAGAGTGTATATGTGGTGTAATGTAAGTGATATTTACCTACATTAGTTATTTGTACATTCAGTTATGATGATTTTTGGTCAATTTTTTTGTGAATAAAGTACTTATCAACTTTTTTTTGTGTTTGTACATACCTACCTTATACCTTCCCTCACATTTTTAGTGTATTTCAGAACCGTATATATATCATCGACGGAAAATAGTAACAACTTCCGAAATTTCGGAACAAGACAGTAGGGAAAAAAATGGGTTGTTGCGGGTTTGCATACCTTGGTCTATAATCCCTGACGGGCGTCTCCATATGGAGACTTTACCAAAAAACGGTAAAAATGAGTTTTTTTCATGTGTAAATGCTTTTACATACCATTTTCAGTCAAAATTGGGTCAATAATGCAAGATGCTCAATTTCGAAAATTTCCGTCAGAGGCGTTTGTCTATGATTTGGCTCCCGCACTGAGAGTGATAAGTTTGACTCGAAATGTTCTAGGTTAAGTTCGTGTGGCGATAGATAATAAATGTTCAGAATGTTTCTACTAACTGCAATGTTCTTTGTCTCTCTTACTTCTACACAACTTGTCATAAATTATTGGCCAATCAATTTATGTATACTGTTACAACACTCACGGTTCGGGCCCGAAGGTATCCTCAAGGTGGTGTGGCGATGAGAAGATGGTCGGCGATCGCTGTCCAGTGGGTCGTGGCGACTGAGGGGGGGATACGGGAGGAAGATTCACCAGTGATGGGGCGGACTCACTGTCAACTGGTTTAGAGCGCTCTTGGACGGGGAATGACGTATCCTCTGTTGGCTTGGAGTTCAGGTGGATCCTCCCCCCTCCGCCCCACCTGGTGGTGTTGGTGGGGACGGCTGGTAGAGTGGGGGAGAGACTGTTGGGTCCCTCCCAGCTGAGGGGGGAGGGACGCGAGGGGTGGCGTTCGGCGTCTGTTGTTGTTCCTGTCCACCTGAGCTCTGACGTCACCTACGAGACTGGCCAAAGGGGGCTAGAGGTGCCCAGCCCCGTTTCACTGGGAAGTTGGCCCAGAGAGCGGGAGCTCACAACAGAGATGAGGAATAAGATGACAGAGGGATGCCTGGAACGCTACTGCGCCACGCTGCTATCACTCCGATCTTTTTGTTGAGTTCCTTCAAAGCTTTAGTATACTAGTGATTGTCAGGACTATAATTTTGCTGACTTTCTCAAACAGTAAACTCAGTCTTTTTCATCTTAAGCCCAACAGTATGGAGTTGTTAAAAATCATAGTGGTGTTACCATCGAACTGAGGGGTGACCTTTTGGCGCTACAATACAGGCACTATGGTGTGAAGGATGAGAGCTGACCTTTGTGCAGTGCAGGCGAGACTGAGGATGCCTACCATTTTGTTTGTAGGTACTCAGCACTGACTGTTGTCAGAAGGAAATGTTTCAGAGTGAAAGAAATACATCATGATCGCTTCATACAACTACTGAGGAAGGCTGATCCCTTGCTGGTATGGTATTGTACCTTTGTATGGCCTTTAAGATATAAAGCAATAAAGGAAAACAACCTAATTTAGTACCTACCTTATGATAAACTTAGAACTGTTGTTGTTTTTGTTGTCTTAGAATTGCTTTTATTGTTGTTGTGTGCATTGTATCCAACCAGCAATTATTAACATGTTTAATGTTTTAGGGCTGGGGGTCATTCTGTGAATTCCGACACGCAAATTTGCAACGGGCAAAACTATACTAACCTGTGGTCCGATTTTGATGAAATTTTCAGGGATTGTGCGGGTTAGGTCCTAGACGGTCCCAATAGGAGCGAGTGCGCATGCGCAAACGTGAATTTCCTGGGACCTCGGTTTCTCGGTTTCTAATGAACCGATTTTGCTCAAATTTGGAGGTTAGTTAGGGACTAACTTCTAAGAGACACCCTATAAGTTTCAATCAAATTGGTCAAGCAATAGCCGCTGCGCATGCGCGAACTTTAAATTTATTGTTACAACCAAAACTCCGCAACTATTCAACCGATTTCGATGAAATTTTCAGGGATTGTGTGGGTTAGGTCCTAGACGGTGGACCGCTAATATTTTGGTATTCAATAACTCTTTGAATCATAATTTTTTCGCCAACTGATTCTATACGTCCATGTTACAATGAGTGAGGAAGCTATACTGCCCACCCAACTTGGCAGACTTTTTTCTCTCCTATTCAACGCAGGAAGGTGAAATTTGAGAGGCAGGGTCAATGGAGAATGCTGAAGGCGCCTGAGTGGTCACTGATCGGCTGAGTGAGCTCCAAGGCCATTTTCTCTCCTGTTGAACGCAGGAAGCTAAAATTTGAGAAGCAGGGTCAATGGAGAATGCTGAAGGCGCCTGAGTGGTCACTGATCAGCTGAGTGAGCTCCAAGGCCATTTTCTCTCCTGTTGAACGCAGGAAGCTGAAATTTGAGAAGCAGGGTCAATGGAGAATGCTGAAGGCGCCTGAAGGGTGACTGATCAGCTGAGTGAGCTCCAAAGCCATTTTCTCTCCTGTTGAACGCAGGAAGCTGAAATTTGAGAAGCAGGGTCAATGGAGAATGCTGAAGGCGCCTGAGTGGTCACTGATCAGCTGAGTGACCTCCAAGGCCATTTTCTCTCCTGTTGAACGCAGAAAGCTGAAATTTGAGAGGCAGGGTCAATGGAGAATGCTGAAGGCGCCTGAAGGGTGACTGATCAGCTGAGTGAGCTCCAAAGCCATTTTCTCTCCTGTTGAACGCAGGAAGCTGAAATTTGAGAAGCAGGGTCAATGGAGAATGCTGAAGGCGCCTGAGTGGTCACTGATCAGCTGAGTTTCTCCCTTGCGAGGGAAAAACATTAAACATGATTTAATGTTTTTCCCTCGCAAGGGAGAAATTGAACATTATACATTATGTCTTCGTAGTAAATTTTTGTTAATTTCTTCGATTTGTATACAGTTTTCTTTTTTGTTGTAGTTTGAATAATCTGTAATTTACTTATTTATGTATCAACTATTAGTTTGGTGAGTAAAAAATTTCATTAACGTAATACCTATTATCTATGATCTACAAACTAATGAACTATAAATCTGATACAATACAGTCGAAGACTGAACTTCCCTTCCTCATATAGGAACAAATCTATTACTGCATAGTTCCTGGAAATAATTTAAATTGTGCATGTAAAATAAAAGCATGTTTTTTTTTTCTCTCTCTCTCATAGTGGTTTTATTGATATTGAAACGGATAGAACATATATTATTTCATAAAATATGTGATTTAGAAAAATCCCAATAGATTTTGAAACACTGGAGGTTTTTATATAGCCCTACTTTTACGATTCTCCTCCGAGTATAGCTTACAGAAATAACAAAGCTTACGCCCAACCTGCTACCTGGCTTCACAATTTAAAGGATTCATAATTGTACCCCTGCAACATACACACTCAATTGTTAAGGTTATTGAAGATAAACATGTCACCTCCCAGAAATCCTCTGTATCTAAGCTATTATCATTATTATGAGCTAAACTACGTTTGTAATTGAGAAGTGCAGGATTCAGGAGTTGTCTCTTCAAAATATTGATCCGTTCGTCAGTTCAGGGGCTGATCGCATAATTTCGTTGAATAATGAGGAGGGTGGATCAAGCTCGGTAAAAATTCAAGTACTGGATACTTTGCATAAAATAAGGTAAACTCAGATGATTTTAAGTGGAGTGAAATGTGGAATGTTTTATTCTGCATTTATTAACGAGGATGAAAGTTCTTTTAAGAAAATTAGCTAGGAGGGATCCATTAAGGAATTAGTATTTAAATTGAAGGTATCAAAGGGCGCAAGAAAGGGGACAGAGTGAGCTGTGTTGGCGAAGATGAGGGAGATCAGGGGGTCTGGTCTCAAATGCAGGGGGTGAGAGAACGGCTTGAAATACGAATGCAATTTGGGAAGTAGAGGCAGGTCGTAACAAAGATAACTTTATGAGGTCGTTTAACACGTTATCTATAATAAGTCGGGGGAAGGCTTGGGGAAGGTTAATTGTAATTGGGATGAGGGGGATAGGATGGGCCCTGGAGATGCTGAGAAGAACGTGGGAGGAGGCCATTTTGAGTGACAAATCTGGAAGGGCTTCGCATACAAACGACCGTTCTGAGGCACTGGATAAGGCTTCCAAGGGGGTTGGCTTAACCAAATCAACTAGAGCTCGACCAAATAAACGGTCAGAAGCGTTGTGTGAAATTGGAAAATGGATCACAGCCAGAGAATCTCTCAGCATTGTCAGGTTTTTTCCAGCTAAACATCCCTCTAATGGATTTGTTTCTAAACAAACAGCAAACTACGATTAAATACCTATTCAAGCCTGTTTACTCCATGTTCATCAAAAAACTTAGAGGTTCAAAATCTCATGAAATACTGGGAAAATCTTACTATGGAGCTTCATGAATTAGTTTGGGTATTTAATTTTTTATTGGGTTTTTTTTAAACCTATTTTCCAATAGGTACCCTGAAGATAGGGCAAAAGAAAAGACCCAGAAGTATAAAGTTACTTTTGCTTTGAAGAATGTTTTCACGATCTATCAACAGAACGGAATGGTCTTGAAAGGTATTAGAATAAGAGAATTCGTGATTTCTGTTGATCAGTTAATAACTAAACCAATATAAGGCGGGTGTTGAAAAGGCGGTAAGTCGAACAAAGGTTTAATTTCAACTAAAATGTGAGAAGGATAATTACTTGAAGGCAGCTTCGAAATCAGAAAGATTTGGTGCTGAATTGAAGATCTAATGTCGATGTGGACAACTGGACATCAATCGAGATGTCATTCCAGGAGTCGGAAGTGTGGTATTTCTACGAAACCTTCCAAATCTACCCCTGGATTGACAATCGGGTGATAAATACCCCAGACACTCTTGTTTCCCGCTTTTGCAGATTTCTGTGAATCACAGACTCCCTGCCCCTCTTTCTCATCCTCTCCTTTATCTTTCACCAAACATGAAAAATAGCTAAATTTTTTACAAATCGCTGCGTGAAAAGGATGTAAACTATGGCTGGGGTATTTTCCACCTCTCTGTGAAGGTATACGCATCACTTTTTCGACGTGCGAGACTCATCTTCGCGGTGTGTGAGTGTTGATCGTTTAGTTTTTCGAGATGACAAATGACTGAATGTCTTCGACTCTCCAACCCCAAGGACGTAACATTTTAGAAGCCGAGCGGGAAAATAAATAATTTTAAGGCGAGGATTTGTAGTTTCAAAATGCTTGTATTATAACATACAGCATTATGCATATTATGCAGTCTGTTGAAATTTGTTTTTTTTTTTTTTATTTTGAGTTTTAAATAAAATATTTCTTAATAATTTGTTTACCTATTTGACCATAATTGTATGTTGTTAAATAATAGGTAATTTTCGGAAAAAAAGCAAAACATATCAAAATTGATTTTTACAGGGTTAAGGACCTCAAAACTTCAGGATTCGTTCATAAAACTAATTTCAAAAAGAAAGTGTTCTATAAAAATTTCTCACAACAAAAATACGAATAAGGTATTTAACTTTTAAGATTTTCTCAGTTTTGACTTCAAGTCATGACAAAGGCATGAAATTCAAATCTAATTACTCATCTAATTACTCTGGGAAGGACGTCAAATACCTCATCTTTCTAGAGCCTACAAAAAAAATGTTTGGCGCCCTAGTTGGTAAAAAGTCAACTCGTGAAGAAATTTTTGTCAAATTGGAAACATCTTATGTTTTTTCTTCTGGTTGATGAGGTTTTACTTCATCAAGGATTTACCCGTACCTCAACACCAAAGCTGGACTGAGATTCGAGGAAGCTATGTGCCACACCCGCTTCTTTCTATACATGAATCGATTGAAATAGATAGCTAGCCCATTTAGAAATCTGATTATAGGACCATGATTTTCAGATTTACGACAAAGCGAAATACGTACCTTCGGTAAATTCCGGTAGTAATAACTACTGACTCTACTGAAGGTACCCAAAAAAATATCACATTATTACATAGTAAAACACACAAAGATTTCATACATGACGATAAATCTACGAGAAACGCGATGAGAAGCGGATAGCTTCAAACTTCAAGGAAGAATGAAAGTAACTCGAACAGCTGTTCCATTGAGTAGGGATACCTACCTACTTTTGAATACGTCGGCGAAGCACGTCGCAGTGATAGTTTCTTCTCTTGTCAACTGATTACGTGATTAGAATGCAAAATAAAAAATTGGTCTTCACATTTTCCGATCGTCTCCGCCTTCCAAATAATATTTTTTTTCCTAAAAATATCATAAATTCAAACGAAGAATTCAAAATTGACATTGGTACTGAATCATAATCGATACTCGACAGATTGGCTCATCGACCGACCGCAATTTTCTAGTATGCCCCGAGCGTCCGCCTTAACAGTGCAGTGTTTCTCGATTAAATTTAATAATGAGATCTTCAGCTTCTTTATTTCCCCGGTTGTGATTTCCGTGATTCGCGATCGGTTTCCGAGGTCGGGAGTGAAATAAGGCCTTTTATCCCATTCGTTCCAGTGATAGTGAATGATTTGAGTTCGCTGGAGAAGTCAATTCACACGTTGATTCCACAACTTCACTTCATTCTCAGGTAAGAGATCGTAATAAATCGTAATACTTAATAATATGTTATATTATGATACTTTATAATCAGATGTCTACAAGTACAATAAGCTACCTTTGATTTCGTATGGAAATAAAACTGGTGGTTGTACCGTAGATCTGACCGATTCTGACGCACCTCACCAGCCGTGATTGCAATCCATCCAGGTTTCCCTTGTATAGTTTTTTGCAATTTTCTTATGGAAGGGAGGAATATGGGGTTGATTTTGAAACATCAATTTTCTCCGGAAACAAATGTGGTATGAACTTCAAAAACTTCAGATCACTGAGTAGGAATGCAGTCCAAGTAATCAATTGCGATTTTTGGATGAAAGGGATGACTTGGATGAAAGGGATTTTTTGTCGGATAATGCCTTTGCAGTTTCTTGTAGTTGTGCGGGTTTGTTTGTAGATGGTTTCCTATGAAAATCATTACTTACAGACTGATAGTAACTGCTGCGCATGCGCAAACGGGAATTCTTTCTAATAGCCGTAACTTCTACATTTTCGTCGGTGGTCTAGTGGACAGTGTACCCGACTGCGGTGATAGGATAAGAACCGTCTTGCGGGGACGCGCGTTCGAGTCTGGTCGCCAGCAGAAAGTTTTCTGTCTATTAGACGATCGGCAATCTCTCGTTCCAACCCAGGGCGGTGATATTTGGGAAGCCATGAGCGAAATCATCAGAACAAATCGTCGCTTAAGATGCATCATGGCACATCTAACATTTTATCAAAAATGAGGTTAGAACGGTTTCTTATGTGAATTTTCGCGCCTGAGTGATTGGTGGACTTAGTTTTTTGATTGCTCATCTTGAAACGCTGTAATTTCTGATTTAGTTATCATAGCACAACTAAAATCATCTGACATCTTGGCACATCTACAATCTTCAACATGGCGGAAGGCTACAGCTCAGATGATGAGCTGGGTTTTGTTTGACTACGTGAATGATTAGGGAGTGTTTCCTGAAAAATTATTTTGTAATCTATTCTCCACTAAATAAATTTCAACAAAAAAAAAATACCATGTCCCAAGCTTTCTGGAATGACAACTAATTCTTCGTTGAAAGTTGCAGATTTACTTGTGCTATGATGGTATGTTCTGAGAAAGTTTGATGTGCCATGATGTTTCATGTTTTTCTAGTAGCTTTCCTATAGAAAGTCATTGCCAATTACAAGGGGAAGAAACGCCCTAAGTCTTCCGTTGCTGCACGATTGCCTGCATGAAATTTTTTTTAAATACCAAAAAAAAACTGATTTTTATTCACGATGTATGACAAATTGTTAGGAGGAAGGCTCTAACCACAGTTCGGACACGCCTTTCACTCATGACCTTCCTTATAAAAGGCCAAAAGAGGCCCAATTCTGGCATTCTAGTTTACCGACCAAAAAGAGACTCTCTCCAATTGGTCTTACTCTATGGCTGTATTCTCTAAATCACAAAACTGAGTTCCCTAAACTTCTCTCTTAAAGTTTTTAGGACCTTATAGCTAAAATTTAAATTCTTATAGTCCCAAGTTGTAAGGCGTCAGTAAGTGTCTCCATTACTAATCTCTCTATTTACAAATTGACATAATTTACATAATTTACAAATTTACAAAATTTACAAATTGGAAATTAGCTAAAACTAAACTACCTTTCTTGGGTCGAAAATTTGAGTGCTTGCTGTGCTTTGTACCTAATGAAAGAAAAAATCTAGAAATAGAAAAATTTCAATACCCGTGTTAGGGTACTACTAATGTGATATTAGGCAATCTTGGTTCTTGACTTGGGATTGTGCCTTGGGAAAACTAAAAACGTGATTTTATTGGTGGTTTACGATCTCACAAATGAAACCTTGAAACTTCTCAACTCTCTTCTGAAGGTAAAGTTGCATCAAAATTGTGACTTCTCCATAATATTATACCTATTACATTTTGCTTCCGAGTCTACCAAGGTAGCAGAAGCATTGTTTTACTTCTCATGGTTGAAAAAAAATGTTCTCCAAAATCAGATTTCCACTCGTGTTTTACGTTTCTAGCCTTCCTGAACAATTTTGGTTCCGTGTCTGTCTGACATAAAACTATCGAAGTTATTGTACGATTCCGATGAAATTTTCAGAGATTGTGCGGATTTGCAGAATTGCAATGATTTCTCTTATTTAATTCTCGAACTCGTGCATTTACTTGGAGAAGGATGAATTTCATAGTTTTTCAGTAAACTACATCTCTGCCAGCTACAGAGTATTGCCGTTTCACCACGAAACACAGAGAAATGTGGTACATCATAGCACATGTGAGAGGAAAAATTTCAACAGTATGGCACATCTACAAGATTTTTTGACATATGGTGTTTACTGTACTATTAAATGCAATTCAAGTCAGCAGACTGTAAATAAAGATAGACCGATGAATAAAAATTTTTAAAAATATAAAATTTATGGACCAAATCGGTTTTTTTGCCCTCCTGAAAAGTAGGCAAAAGTTAGATGTGCCATGATGCATCTTAAGCGACGAAATTCTGATCTCCCCTTAGGGAGACAGCTGATGACGTCCCTAACGCCAAGAATGGCAGTCGGACGAAAATTCAACCTGAAGTGGTTGCTTACCTTACTTTACTTTTTACTTTTACTCTACATTTTCCATCCGATTTTAATGAAATTCCCAGGGAATAGGCGGATTGGGGTGTAGATGATTCTCTTATGAAATTCATCAACACCGGACTCATAGTAACCAGCGCATGCGCAAACGAGTTACTTCTTGTAACAGCCATAACTTTTACATTTCTCACCTAACTTCGAAGACATTTTCAGAGATCATAGGATTGGGGTGTATATGAAGTCATCACCTTCGAACTCATAGTAGCTGCTGCGCATGAGCAAACTTGTATATCCTTGTAACAACCTTAACTTCTACATTTTCATCCGATTTCGATGACATTTTCAGTGGTTGTGTGGGTTGAGGTGTGGGTGGTGCAAGGTAGGTAATTTTTCAATTTCTGCAGCTCCGTCGAATGTATGTGTGAAGAATTAACTTTCCCTTATAATGGATCTTTCCACAATTTAATTACCTACAACCTGTAACGAGAGATCTTAGCCAATTTGACAAAAATTACTTTGCGAGTTGATTTTTTAATTGAAATTAGAACGGTTGGTAGTTTAACGACCTCTCCAATAAAGTGCAGAAGGTTAGATTTGAATTTTCACGTAAACTAAGGGAGTTGAGGCCATGTGCATGGCTTAAGATCGAAAACACGAAAACAATCTAGAAAGTGAAACAACTAGGAATTTTTATAGGTGAAAAATCCTATAAGGCTTTTTCTTACCTGAATTGCTTGAAAACACTTCTCTCGAAGTATTGCGGTCCTGTGAATTGGTCCCAGCCCTGAGGAAGGATGAATCTACCGAAAGCTTGGAAAGAGAAGAGTATTATTTCTTTGGATCCCAATCAATTGGACGTACCTATAGTTGTTTGTTGGGTCGATCGTCATATTTGGACATCTGTGTAGTATGGGGTGTAAACAACCCCACTGAGTAGTCACCGTTGATTAGAATGGCGGTGTCAATCTTGTGCTAGGAGCTCATATTCAACATTATGAAACTTATTTGGTAGAAAATTACGGATACTGTGGTTATAATATTGGGAACAGAAGCACTCAATATGTCAGTAGCAATTGTGGATTATCTACTAGTTCAAAAAATTAAAAATATTATTGGGAAAACATTATTATTATGATTTTTTGTTATACATTTGTCTTCAGGCGGCTATAAATTCCTTACTAGAATACCTAATCATGTTTTCATTGATCGCTGACCAAAAAATACCAAAAAATTTATTTGGATCTTCAATTCTGGTAAGATCTCTTGTAGTTTTTACGACATCTCTGGTGAGCCGATAATTGGTCGGGATCTAGGGAATAAGGAAGGTTCGGGATTAGTCCTATTAATTGGGAAGGAGAAGGGAGGGTTATAAGGTGTCCCACAGGGAAAGTGGGTCTTCCCTTGAAGGAATTTCCCCGTTCCAGCGGAAGGTAGGGCGGGATGTTTACGACGAGTTCGTGTGGCCGCTACTGATTCGTCTGAGAAACCACCTTCAGAAGCACGAGAACCGGAGGGACGACCACTTTCTTGCAGCACCAAATCCTCGCAGCGACATCAAGTTATTGCCCACTTCTGGGGAGTCTCGCTTCTCCTTCCCCTGAAGGAGGACACTCCTTACACATCCAATGAACCTGAAGGTTTCCTTACACTTCCAATGAACCTTTCTCTGTGGGGTCCAGCAAATGAACCTCCCTCTGCTGATGCAAGTAGAAAGAAAGAACCTGTAAATTTATCTCTGTCCCTTTTACAGAGGTTTTCAACCAATTTAGGTAAAGTTCTTGGGCTTCGAACTTGTCTGGACTCAGGCCTAAGCAGGCAGTGGCATCAAAAAGAGTGAAATAGTGCAGTAATGACTCACACTCTCTATTATTCCATGGACCATCTGTCCTGGAGTCATCTGAACTCGAAAGTATTGAGTAAATTCATCAAGTGATCCTGAAAATGTTGATACTCAGGTAGGTGGTTTATACTCTGAAATATATCCTAGCTCTTATGTGAATTTCTTCTCAGTAAGTTATTGCGTGCAACCATTTCTGAGAAATACCATAAGTGGATATATTTTCAACATCTGAAATAAATCAGTAACACATAATAAAATAAAAAATCAATGGAGTAGCCACTACAAATCAGCCTCTCATCAGTAGAGAAAATGATCAGCAAAGCGAAGAGGTAGGCGGACTTGTCTTCCACACCTAATTATTTTTGGTCTTGCTATCCAAGGCTCAGTGGTTGTTCTTGCACGTACGGGAGGTGGCTGCAATTCTTGCGATTCTCATTGAACAATTCTTGTAGCTGCAAATGGAATCTCATCTTGAATCGTAATTTGAAATGATAGTCTTTCTTCTGCTTCCTGGCAGATAAATGCGGGCTTTAATCGGTGAAGTGAAACGTATTTTCCATTGATACTCACAGAGATGTCGTTGTTCCTCGTATGATCACTGGGTAAGGACCATGGAATGGAGGCTTCGACGTTGCATTTTTCCGTTCACCTCGATAAGAACGTGTGTGAATTTTTCCAACTCTGCGTGGACAAAAATTTCTGGCTCGAGGTGTCTGGCAGTGGGCTTCTTATTTTGCTGATCGTCTCTTGTAGTTGCGTTAGGAAAGAGTAGATCTAATTGTTATTGGACAATCTTCTATAAAATCATTTGGTAATCTCAACGTACAACCGTTCAGATACTATCACCATGGATTAAACTGTCTATAAAGGTATTGTTTCTTCATCAATTTAAGGTAGTATAGAATTTCAAGAATTTTTTGAGACCACGCGGAGCCCTGTAGGATAAACCGTTCGCTCCCTACGAGATAAATCAGAAACGTGAGTGTGAATCGCAAAAGAGGTCTAATCTACGTTCAAACATTAGCTGACCGAAATACGATCGATGTTTTTCTTCAAGTGCAAAGCCGTGTTCTTTTCAGACCTATATAGAAGAATGATAAACCCTTGTGTAATAATTTGCAGCGTTTTTGTTTTGTTTTTTATTCATGTTGCAGAAAGCGGAAATTTTGAATACTATTGAACCTTGGTTATGCAGAAAGTTGTTGTGGTCGCTTCAAAGGATTCAATTCTCAACTTTACCAGCATTATACGTGTTCACGTGCGTGTGGTCGGTAGGTTCATAGGAGCTCTTGCTTCCTCTAGGGTGAGGTAAACAATCGCAACCATAATATGCGTTTTTATGGTGATTTACGATCCAATCCAGTTGTGACCCGATGCAGAATGGCGTCAGGTTTTATATTTTTTGCCCGAAAATTTACATTCCTCAACAATTAACAAGCGCGGAACTTTATATAATAAGTGACTTTCTCCATTTAGTTTCTAGTAACATCAAGATCTAAATAGCCATACCCGTTCTGTATTCCTTTTTATTGTTATATTTTGTTTTGTCTACTTGTTTGACTATTGTTTTGCCATTTTGGCCGTGACAATAAGAAATGTTTGTTTCCTGCGCTGGAAAAATGTACTGTGGACGTTCTGATAACAACAGGTGTCTGCACTAAATCATGGTGCAAATTCCATCACATTTTCAGTCCACGCACTTTATGGGACAATTTCGTTTGAACAATTTTTTTCAAGTTCGGAAACTCATATTCTTGTACATGTTTGGTTGCCAAATTCATTGATCTCTTAGATGCCTACAAATTTCATCTCCTTGACTTGTCCAGCCGAAAGAGGCACTTCTAACCCTACCAGCGAGATCGTATTTTGATTTCATCATCCAATCTGTTCCATGGTCCTTTTCAATAAAATATTATCTTCGAAGTAGGACTGAGACATCGATGAAAATCGTCGATGTTTAAATACATCGATATTTTAAAAATCAACCATCGATGTAAACAAAACATCGACCAAAAACATCGATATCTTGAAACATCGATTTTGTCAAACATTCAATAAACTAATTTGTGTACTTTGTGTAAAATAAGATGTGTACTTGGAAAATGGTTTAATACCTCACCAGTTAGTCACAACGTTTTGTTTTGAAGAGTTACCTATGTGGGAAAAAGATCAAACTCATCTTTTCCTAATCGTATGAAAATTCAAAAACAAAGTTTGAAGTTGTCCCAGACAGAGGCATACAAAAGTGAACCGTAAGGGTCCCCTGACCCGGAATTTAATGATTTTTAAGTGAAAAGAAAGAAAATCAAGTAAATCGAAGATAATTTTCAGAAATATTCAAATTTTTCAGACAAGGTATGGACCTTTTTTTCTCACAAATATTCGCGTTCTCGATCACCATAATACCTAATATATTTATAAAATCGAGGCACTGAAACTACAACTTTTTTTTCAGTTTGGCACACCCACTTCCCTGATGAATGGAGAAAGGCAGAGATAGTGCCTATTTTGAAAAATGGGAAGCCTGCAGACCGCTCGGAGAGTTACCGCCCTGTTGCCCTTACAAGCGTATTTTCGAAGCTTTTTGAAAGAATGATATTGGGCAGGCTTGAACCATTTTTGGAACAATACGGCCTTCTGGCCCCGGAGCAGGCGGGATTCAGGAGGCATCGGTGTACAGTGGAGCAGGTTGTCCGGCTGGCGCAGGAGGTGAAGGATGGTTTCCATCGAAAAATGAGCACATTGGCGGTGTACGTGGATTTTAAGACTGCTTTTGACCGCGTTTTTCGTCGGGGCCTGGTACATAAACTCAGAGGCATGGGACTGGTTGGACGGCTTTTCTCCTCGATTCAGTCGTTCCTGGCTCAGCGTTTCATTAGGGTTCGATATCATGACAGCACATCAGCCTTCCGACAGACACGACAAGGGGTGCCCCAGGGCTCGGTGCTGAGCCCGTTGCTGTTTAGCATAATGATAAATGATATCATCCCTACAGTGACCGATGTGGGTGGCGTACAGGCTCTCCTGTATGCTGACGATCTTGTACTCTGGGCCACCTGAAGCAGCGTCCCGGCACTCGAGGCAGCCTTGAACCAGTCACTAGAAAAACTTGCTGAATGGGCAAAATGCAATGAGATGGAGGTCAACACGCTTAAAACAGAATTTCAGCTCTTCTCCCTTTCTACAAGATCCCACGATGTCTCCCTGAGCCTGAATGGAGTGCCGCTCCGCCGGACAAGCTGTGCCACTTACCTGGGAGTGAGGCTTGATTCGAGGCTCTCGTGGTCTGTGCAAATTGACAGTATGGCAGAGAAAGGCACCAAGAGGACGAGCCTATTGAAGAGAATGGTGGGATCCAGGTGGGGTGCCTCACAGAATGTTCTCAGGCTGGCGTACACCACATATGTTAGACCGGCAATGGAGTACGGAAGCGAACTCTTAGTGACATCGTCAGACTCGGCTCTTCGCAAACTGGATGTCACTCAAAATAATGCGCTTAGAGTGATAACTGGAGCTGCTAAATCCACTCCCATAATGGCCATGGAGCTCCAGACTGACATCGAACCTCAAAAGTATCGCAGAGAAACTGCAGCACTTGCTCTGTCAGAGCATCTCAAGAGAAATGGGGTTCAGCATTGGACAGACTACACCCCGGCATCAGCCCGGCTGAGGACCCAGGGAACTTTTTTGTCGAAGGTCAGGGAACTGCAAGAAAAGTATGACCTCGCGGGGGCTCTTGAGGACCCCGAACCATTCCTGACTGTGATGGACCTGACCCCTAGAGCTAGTTGCATAAACTACACGTCGCTGGTGGTGCCAGTTTCTAAGGAAACGACTCCCACTTATGAGTTGAGAGTGGTGGCCCTCGAAACGCTGCAAAATCGATATCCAGAGCCGGAATGGCTTAGAGTATACACTGATGGTTCAGCGATTGGAGCTACTCGTAACGGGGGTGCCGGAGTTTTCTCTGTTGCTGGCTCCATAGCATCGCCTGTTGGAAGGCTCGCTACAAGTTTTGATGGTGAAGTGCGTGCAGCTGTCCTGGCTTTGAATCTAATTAATGAAGTAGGCTGCACGCGCGCTGTCATACTTATTGATTCACAGGCAGCAATCGTGGCACTTGGCTCCAGTGCGAGGACCCAATCAAGGGATGTGGCGCTTGGAAGAAAAGCCATCGAGGAACTCCAAGCAGGAGGAACCACCATCGCTTTGCAGTGGATTCCTTCCCATTGCGGCATCTGGGGAAACGAGCGTGCCGATGCATTAGCCAGAGAGGGCTCCCAGATGGAGATGCCAAACAGCCCGGTTGCATATCAAGCTGCAAAGGGGTGCATCAAGAGCTGCGTGAGGGAGAGGATGGTGGAGTCCCAGACACAGACGGCGACCGGCAAAAGATGGTCCACCCTGTTGGAACCAAAAGACCGAGTTCCTCCCAACCTATCGCGAATGGAAGCTGTGGCAGGTTTTAGGCACATCACCGGCCATGATTACCTGAATGCCCACCTCCACAGGATCCGAGTAAAGGACCACCCAGGATGCACATTGTGCCAATCCCCTACCCCAATGACGACAGACCACCTATTTGACTGCCCTCACCTTGAGGACATTAGAAATTCCTTCTTGCCGGACTACACCCACTGGGTGAAAATCGCAAAACTATATTGGGCTGCTCGAGGTCACATGGCGGAAGAGCCGCAGACCTGAAATGGCGTAGGGGAAAAAAAAAAAAACAACTTTTTTTTTGGTATTATTTGTATTTATAAAAATGAGGCACAAACATCAGCTTGATGAAAGCGATCGGAGATAACAGGGGAAAAGAAGAAACATCGATTGAATCGCAAGTAAAACATCGATGTAATGGAAACATTCCACTCATAAATTGATGCCATCGAGCTCTGATAATATCGATGTTCTGAGAAAAACATCGATGTTTTCAAAACATCGACATCGATGTCGCAGCCCTCGAGTGTCTGTCACTAAATTCAGTTCTTAGTTCGAACAGTACAGATACTTCGAGTTGAGAACTTAACTCACAGCATCTATGAAATTTGGTGTCCTTGATTACAAGTATGAGTACTTGTACAAACGCTTCAATGGTTTGGTTTTTTTGGTTCGTCAAACTTTGCAAAAATGTTAGCCCTCGGATTGTTTCACAAAACGGCGTTAGGCAGCGCCAACGAGGAGATAGAGTGAACTGTTTGTTGTTGATAGGGGCCGACTGTGTACAGCGGGGATAACCGAGTGGGTAATTGTAGGTTGAGAGTATGAAACAGGGCGGGGAGACGGGGAGTTTGGTGGTGCTAAAGCGATGTACCACTACAGGACGGGGCCCGTATTGACAGAGCTACCGCCCTTCTATGGGCATATCTACTTTACGAGCCACCTGTTGAGCTTGCAGAGCTTCCCTTCGCTTGCTCTCTCGATTTTTTTTCTTTTCGTAGGTTCTTTTTTCACTTCTCTCTCAGGAACGAAAAGCGAGGGGGCTTGGGTGAGAGGATCCCTAACTGCCGGAATCAAGTGTAAACTGTCAGCATGTCGGAGAGCGCTGGTTTTTCGGTGGGGAGCTCTGGAAGGAGAGGCAGGCTTGCCAGGGTGTCAGCTTCTCTGGTAAACACCGCTGTACAGCTTCCGGAAACCGCCAGTCTTCACGTCTTACCTCAAGCTTTCACTTTTATTCGCGGTCTTTAGCCAATTTGCAGGTGTGTTCTGTCAGTCACGAGCACCTTTAATACTCTTTCATGAATTTTGTGCATCACCCTTCTTTAGCCCTAAAACCTGCGATTGTAGAAATATGCTGTCCCAATAAACAGCTGTAACTTTTTGTTTATTATTTTCAATAATCAACCTTTGGAATCAACTATGAAAACTAAATGTTAACCCCCCTCACCACAACCAAAATAATTGCTGGTTTACGTTTCAAAATACCTACGTAGAATCCAAAAATCGAATTAAAATTTGGTAAACTATCATTCAATCAATCTTTTGGTTTATTATTTTCAGTAATGAACGTTTGGAACCGACGAAGACAAATTTTTTTTGAACCCCCCTCAAAATGTTTTGGTTTACGTTTCAAGATACGTAGAATCCAAAACGCTGCAAATTATTACACAAAGATTTATTGTTTTTCTATGCAGATCACTCGTCTGTAAAGAACATGGCTTTGCCATTGTTGCCACCAACCAACATGAAGAAAAACATCGATCGCATTTCGGTCAGCTTCAACATGAACGGAGATTAGGGCTCTTTTGCGATTCACACTCGTGTTTCTGATTTATCGTACGTCCAACCCTTAAATTCTCGTAGGGAGCGAACGTTTTGTCCTTCAGGGCTCCGCGTGGTCTCAAAAAATTCTAAAAATTCTAAACTATCTTAAATTTATGGAAAAACAATACCTTTATATCAACATTTTTTGAGTTGGGATTGGTGGCTTTGCAGACGAGCGATCTATATAGAAAAATAATAAACCATTGTGTGATGATTTGCAGCGTTTTTTGGTGGATGGAGGTGGGGGAGTAGTTAGTGCGATTGTGATAGTGATATATGTTCAAAATTGATAGAAATCCGTCTAGCTGCGTGGAAGTTTCACACAGTGGCGCTCAGTTGGGCATTACATTTCTTGTTCTAAAATAACCTATATTCCGTATGGCTTTAAGTGCGTACCGGATCAATACGTACGACTATTATAGATACTCCTAATTATATAATGATTCATCCGTTGTGATGCTGGAAGATAGCCGGAGGGCTAACAATTCAAGAGCCACTGAGCTCTTAGAGCGGTTCTCTTAGGCCTTTAATACAAGTTATCCATCCACTGTTAAGAACAGCACGTAGGCGCACATAGCGATCTCAAAGAGCAAATGATGTAATTATCCAATCTTATGAGGGATGGTAATTATAGTCACTAGTTGGTTCAGTACAGGCATCTATGGCGAAACTAAATCCGGCGAAATGAGACTTCACTGACCGTTAATAATTAAATGAACAATAACGGAATATCGATTAAACCGAGTGGTATTGGAATATTGAGAATACTAATGTGCAGAACCTATTAGTTACGAATGTGCTCTATTAGTTACTAGTGTGCAGAACCTATTAGTTACCTATTAGTTACTCGTATAATGACGTTGGCACTCTTCCAAAAGTACAATAATTATCATTAGGTAGTTGTCAAACCACTACCACTCTTGTGGCACGTTCCTGATTACGGCAGACCAACAAGATACGTCGATAACGAATATACAAAACATATCACCTAGATTTTAGATTTTTGTGAAATATTTCCCGCCAATAATACCACGGGATGCTTCAGTACCAGTTTAAATGGTCCCCAGCGTTCCGGAGCAATATCGTGAGGACGACCGGTGAGAGTTTTTATTTGAGTCACTACTTCACCACTTTTTCTGGCAAGTTTTCCAAGATGTATTATAGTTTTCATTTCTTTCGACTCGAATAACTCAGACAAAGGAACTTTTTTTCATCATGTTTCCATGAGAATCAATTATTGTCAACAAATTTGTCACTACTTTATAAATGGGCAATTTCTGGAAAAATGAAGTTGTGATGGAGGTTCAGACTTCTACTCGCATCCAATCAATTTAGCACGTTTTATAAAATAATTATAGGTATATGAGTCCATGGAGATATTTGCATGATTGTGAGTTCATTTAAAGAAAATTGGCAACAGAAGTAATGAACTTAGATAATTTTTTGTAGGATGGTAATTACTTCATAATATAAAAAAATACTAAGTAAGTACTTCTTATGTTATTTCTTTATTTAGCACTTTTGAAGAAAAAAAAAATAATAGCCTAATTTGACTGTCATCAGACTTGGATCACCAGCTGCTGTGGGGGGGGGGGGGGGGGGGGGGCTCGTAAATTATCCTCCTGGCTCTGTTGTCACACATTTTATACCCCTGATTTCAAGACCTTAGAGTGGTTTTTATGAGGAACGAAGGAGGAATTGATATCTCCAAGTGAAGAAGTAGAATGAACGTTGAGGGATTGCATAACTGAGAATCCTCGTCACGGGTAGGGGGAACACCCCTGAGAGCGCCAGCTCAGAAAAGCAAAAACCATTGAACCAAAAGACCAACAAAAAACAAAGCAAAAACGAATTAACCAAAGTCAAATGGTTCAATCCATTCCTAAACGGTGCAACCACGTCCAAACGGCTGAATAGAGCTCAACTGGACATAAAATGCAAAACGGCTGAATTTGGTACATAAAATGGACTGATCCACGCACGAAATGTTTAACTACATTCTGAGAGCTGAACCACATTGAGTATCCATCTGTGGAGATAGAGGTGGAAAATATATTGCGATAGAAATCCGACAAAACAAGGATCAAATGAGGCTGCGAAACACAAAACTGAGCTCAAGAATTTCTCAACCTCAAACAATCTCCTGCCTGTAGAGAAATAAAGCGAGCGTTGCTGAAAGATTGAAACTGTAAAACAGCTTGAGCTCAAACGATAAGGAATATAGGTCCCCCATCTCTTCCAGAGTCAATCCGGCTCGAGTCCGTTGCAAGGAAAAGCGAAAAGAGGGAAATTCAATTTACTGACTATGCATCCGGAAGACGGTCGAAAACAATTCAATTTCAACCAACTGCTGGCAGAGGAAGGGTACCTGATGTATATTTCATTGGGTGGACTGATATTCAGTGGGAAGGCAGGCTGTTGAGTTTTATTCGGCAATCGGCGCAGAGTTGAGTGGGAAAAAAACTCTCACTCCGCTCTTGGAGTTGTTTCTTTTTCCCGCTCTTCTTTTTCCGTTGGCGCAAACCTCTTTCACCTGAGGGCGTATAGGGAATCCCTTCCTGGGGGAAGACCCTCTGTAGACTGCACGCTTTGCATTGTAAGATCTTCTCGGGGGTTTCATCTCGCGCGAAGAGCCTGAAATATTGAATGTTTCAGAAAGTGGTTGGCGTTTTCTCCTTCGCTTTTGAGACCGAAAGCATTTTGACGCTCCTTTACTGCGGAGAGGAGATCTCAGGAATTCATGCGTTCGACATCTTCTGAATCTGTGGATTTCCAGGGCTGATTACCAGCCGGTTGATAGGATTCTATTCATGGCAGTCAGCAATATTTAAACATCCAAGTCACGATCTGTTTTGCACTCAACTGGCGATTCAAACAAGCGTTGCACGTGCGATGAAACCCTAACAAATTAATCAAAGACGGATTCTAATTTTGATGAGAAAAGAAAATTTATCTACCTTTTTGTAGGGTACCTGTTTGTTTATATTGTTTTCCACTTCCTACACAATTTTGAGTTATTCGTATGATAAGCTGAATTTAATCCATCTCGTACCACCATTTGCAATTCTTCCTACTCTTTCAATTCTATTTTACTTGATTCCTTGATATTTTGAACCTCCCTCTACCGTGCTTTACAGAAAACTATCAATGAATTAGACATAGATTAAGTCCTTGAAGTTCGGATCATGAATTTTGAGACAATTTTCAAAGGGACTCTCAAGTTTTACGACCAGCCTTATTCACTACTCACCACACCACCTTCGAAACAATCTCTTATCCAACTTCCACATCCACACAATATTGAATCAGTTTCGTGCCGGCGTGATTTACGCGATCTACCACTCACACTGCATCGTTTTAACGGTTTCAGGCCGGTCGAAAATAGGAAATTCGCTGCTGTCGAACTAACTTTTCACCTACGTTTCACCTCCTTTTTCGCCAGAGTGAATTTTAAGTAAATTCTGAGTCAGTCCAATTTTACCAATTTTATTAAATCTCATTCAAAGTAACATGGAGTCAACGTAGAGTGGATGATAATGAAAATATATATAAAATTCAGAAGCTTTACTTCTGCACAACTTGGCCGTTTTAGCAAACCACTCGTATTTAAATATTTTCGAAGTAAATATTTAGGTTTTTTTTTAGAACAGAACAAATGAAGTTTCTATTCATTTTGTCGTGGCAGGTTTTTCCAGATAAAACGTGAAGTGCGCAGTCTGCTTAGAGCACAGATGTTAGTACCAAATGTGCATTCTTGCCACGTCGAAGACTTCAGGCGCCTGCCTCTCTTCTCTTTTCGTCCATCAGAAGTTGACCTACTTCTTTTGCCCAGAGTATAATTATGATATCCTCTCGGCACACCACCACATTATTCTAGCTCACAAACTTGTCTTCTCCATTTCAACTTCCAACCTACCATCTACCTGATCATTAACCCACCGCCGGGCGTGCGGCCGCACTCAGTGCAGCAAAACCCGAAATCCTGCCAAAACGATTGTGAAGGGGTCCAAGAAATGTCTTGAAGCCTCGAGCTAATCCTAGTTCATGATATGCCTTATACATCAGCGTGATTTTTTAGCGGCAAAACAAAAGATTATCAGTTACATTCAATGCTTAGAACGGGGATAGGTCGAGTCTACCGCATTCTGTGAAGCACTAGTAAAGGCACTGAAGGTAGTTAAACTTTTTTTTCTAATGAAGGGGATATGATAATAATTTTTGAAGATGTACAAGTACGTTTTTATGATTCTCCTTTGCATTTGTGGGATATGCAATTATTCCATAGACCTTTTCTGTGACTCCTCTTTTCCATGTGATTTAACTCAATGATCACAAATTTTTTCCGTTTTTTTTTGTAAATTTTTTCAATTGAAATGGGTGTCAATTTTTGAATTAGCCTTTTTTTACCTGTAGTGCTCAGATTTTTCCACAGAGTTCTTAGTTTCTTTCCAACAATTATTTGGCACTTCAGTACCAATTTTAGACTGACAATGTTGAAATTAGTAGTTCCTATTACTAGTCCAACAGTGAAGCTATCATGGAATTAAGAAGAGTTATATTTTGAAAGGAAGTGCGATAAATACATTCTATTGTTGTGGCCAAAGGTTCCAAATATACTTTCAAGTTATTGAGAATGAATTGTTTTTCTTTGAAATAATTCCGTTACACGAAAAAAACAACGACTTATAGATGATAAATTCAATGTCGTGTGACTCCCCAAGGCGCAACCGGCGGTGGGTTAAACTGTTTCGGGCTGGGTGATCGTACAAACTACCTCGCCACAACAATTAAAGGTTTTGTGCCGAGTCTGGTCACCCTGTAACGATCATCCAAGTTGTTTAACGGTTTCGAGCCTCTCAAAAAACAATTCTTGTCAACCGAGTAGTTTCTAAAAGAAAACGCTGCAAATCATTGCTCAAAGGTTTATTATTTTCTGTACAGATCACCCTTCTGTATAGATCACTGGTTCTCCATCAATAGCACCTACCACCACCTTCTCCCTTGACCTTCCCTCTAAAATTTCAGCTTCCTGCGTTCAACAGGAGAGAAAATGGCCTTGGAGCTCACTCAGCTGATCAGTGACCACTCAGGCGCCTTCAGCATTCTCAATTGACCTTCCCTCTCAAATTTCAGGTTCCTGCGTTCAACAGGAGAGGACATGGCCTTGGAGCTCACTCAGCTGATCAGTGACCACTCAGGCGCCGTCAGTATTCTCCATTGACTTTTGATTATGGAAATTTGATTACTGGTTACGCAGAAGGCAAAACTGTATACAAATCGAAGAAATGAACAGCGATCGCATTTTAGTCAGAAAAAATTTCAACGGAGATTAGACCTCTATTGCGATTCACACTCATGATTCTGTTGTATCGAAGGAAAACCTTCAAGTTCTCGTAGGGACCGAACGGTTTGCCCTGCAGAGCTCCGGGTGGTCTCAAAAATTTTTTAAAATTCAGTATTATTTAAAATTAGTGAAAAAACGATACCTTTATTTCGAGAGTTTTCGAGCTAGGGCACTCTTGAAAATTTCAACCCTTAATTTCCACCCCTTAGAAGTGACCTACATCAACCAAAAGCTTCGCGGCACAACTAGACCCCAAATGGAGCCCATATACCAAATTTCATCGAAATCGGTCTACGGTAACTAAGAAAAGTGCCGCGTACGGCGTACGGCGGACGGACGGAAATTTTTTTATTCGTTTTTCGTATTCTACGTACCTTGATACGTAAAACATCAAATTTTGAGGGGGGTTAACATTTTTTTTTCTTGCTCGATTCCAAAGGCTTATTATTGAAAATAATAAACCAAAAGTCAATTTATTAAGCAATTTCAGTCCAATTTTGCCTAATTTATTCCTAAATTCGAACACATTTTAGAAAAGTCATACCTGGGGTGACAACATGATCATCGCAAGAATTCCTATTTGGTATGGACACTTTTGTGCTCTCGGCCTCCTACGCAATTCCTGTTTAATTAGGAAAAATGTTCCACTAGGAGGAGGTCACCTATATTATTTATTAATTAATGTCCACATTAGGTATCTAACAAAAAAATCAGCAATTACGTTTCTTGATCGTTGGAGGTTTTGTTCGAGAATTGCTTCTGTGGAACTATACAACATAGAAAGACATTTTCAGGCACGTGGCCTTCATTTGAAAACGTTATCTCTTGCTCTCACCAAAACCATCTAAAGAAGTAGTAGAGAAAGGGAGAGAAAATGCTCTTCAGAAGAGCTAGCCCCTTCTTCCCCTTTAATTAGACGAGATGAAGGGACGAGTGGAAGAGGGCAAGTGCTTTAACAAGTTGTGTTTAATTACGACAAAGACTGCTTAAAAGGTAAACAGCAGCCAGCCTCGAGGCCTGTACTGCTGCGGGATACTGGAAAGTGAAGGAAGATGCCATTTTCCAAGGGGCTTTACCCCAAGTGGGGATGGGTGCAAAAGCGGTTTTGTTTTTGCTTCTCCCCTCCCATCTTCCGCACCGGAATGGAAGGGCAAAAGGAATGATGGCCACAATTATCCAAGAAGTGCTCACCTTCCCTGAATTTTAATCTCCTCCACCCACCACTCGGCAGACATAGTTCTGTTGGAAAAACAAACTTTACGATATTAAACCCATGTATTGTATTAGAATTTGCCACCGAGGTAGGAATTAGGCTTTGCTACCCCCAGACCTTTATTACTGCCTCTACAGATCTATTATATTCCCCGCAGCATTTTTCGTTTTTCCCCCTTTCTTTTTTCGTTACGTCCTATTCCCAACTTTATCCTTCCACCTTTTTTTGCACTCCTCTTTTCTACTTACGGAAACTCCGTTTGGTTTTTCTTCAGGTAAGCTAGCATAATAAGCGAACGCGTAAAGGAGGAGGGGAATACGTTCTTGGGCCTAGCGAAACCATCAGCAATAAAGATCCGAGAAAAAAATATATCCTCTACTTCGCCGAGGTGGGGAAAACTCTGTTTTCTCATTCAACTCCTAGAGCTTGAATAAGGCTTTAGATGGAAAGTTTTGAATGTGAATCACAGTTTATTGCACAGTTTTGTACCTTTTGAACCGGTCATAATACATGGAACTGACATTAAAACGAGATGATGGTAAATAATCTAGGCGGGACGGGAAAACTCGGCAAAGAACTAGTCATAATGAATTACCTGTGTCGTTCATAAATTTTTGAAGGTCTTTTCCGCTAGCTGATGGAAGTACTTTGACCCCTGGTGTGTATAAAGTGTCTGACAGACACGAGGGAAATTTTAGTGAAGTACGTTGACAGCAGTGAGCATCTAGAATATCCGAGACGCTCAGTACCTCCCTCTCCCCCCACTTTATAGGTTCCATTTCTAACCTTCAGCTCTAATCTAACAGCCACAAAAAGTATTTTGACGTAGATATGTCTTAATTCTGAGGGTCATTCCAAAATTTTCGACACACAAAACAATGCAACGTTTTTTTTCTGATGCTGTTGAACGCAGGAAGCTGAAATTTGAGAGGCAGGGTCAATCGATACATACTGCTATACATCATTAAAGTTGATGATCACTGATCAGCTGAGTGAGCTCCAAGGCCATTTTCTCTCCTGTTGAACGCAGGAACCTGAAATTTGAGAGGGCGGGTCAATGGAAAATGCTGAAGGCGCCTGAGTGGTCATTGATCAGCTGAGTTAGCTTATCATTTAAATTGCCATCATAAGACATATCCATGTACAGATGCATCTGCATGCAGTGTAGATACTCGTTTCTTTCCCCCCTAGTTTTTGAAAACCACCGTTTCCCTTAGACAATTTATACACAGGCAACCAAAAAACGTACGTTATTGGGCATAATTTTGCCTCGATTTCCAACCAATTTGCCAAATTCCTTTTTTGTTCAGATGACTTCGAATGACTAGAATATCGAAATTGGAGAGGGGGCGAGTTGGGGGATAATATCCACAAAAGAGAGCAACCGAACGAATGATCAAGAAATTTTGTGGGATGAAAAACGACGAAGTACCATTTCCCTTGAAATGACTCGGTTGTAAACGGAAATGATCAGAGAACCTACCGTAACGCTTTTTCCATTTATGTGCCAAAATAAAGGCATAAAATATCATGGTATGGTATCCTGAAAACAGGAAAAATAACTATTATACATACTCTAGTATACATACTCTGTAAATTCGGATTGACAAAGAAGGTATTTTTTTGATTTTTTATTTATTTTTAACCAAGGGGTTGATAGTAGGTGTAATTTTAACGATTCGAGCTTATGTGTCACAACCGCAAGGCTGACTAGTCTCTCAAACAGCTAATATTTTGATTTTCTTAACCATAAATTTGAAGGTTTCTTTGAAAATTTGCTTCCCCAATGAATTTTAAAAATACGGGTATGGCTTTATCAATATGACCCATTTATTTAATTCAAAATCCCCGTCTCTGCACTGAATAGGACTTTTTCTAGTTGTAGTATCGAAGGAGCATCTTCTTCATCTATTCAACGTCTATCAATATTTCGCTGAAGTTACTATTACAATTTTTGGTTTATTATTTTCAATAATGAACCTTTGGAATCGACCAAGAAAAAATTTTTTTTAACCCCCCCCCCCCTCTAAATGTTTGTTGGTTGACGTTTCAAGATATACGTAGAATCCAAATATCGAATAAAATTTTGGCTGTCCGTCCGCCGTACGCGCCATTTTCCCAACTTAGCCTTGACCGATTTTGATGAAATTTGGTATGTAGGCTACATTTGGGGTTTAGTTTACCCCGAAGGTTTTGGTTGATGTAGGTCACTTCTAAGGGTTCAAAAATGAATTTCGAAATTTTGAAAACGCCCTAACTCAAAACATTTTGATAAAAAAAATATTGTTTTTCCATCAATTTAAGATAGTATAGAATTTTTATAATTTTTCGAGACCTTGTAGAACAAACCATTCATTCCCTACGAGAATTTAGTGATTACGAGAATGAATCAGAAACACGAGTGTGAATCGCAAAAGAGGCTTAATCTCCGTTTAAATTTTAGCTGACGGAAATGCGATCGATGTTTTGACATTTTCGTGTCTTTGCTTTGGCACATAAACTGAAAAATCGTCACGAAAACTTGCTCACGCGACCAATAAATAAAATAGACTCACTGTGTTGCGTAGAGAGCAATCAACTGTTTCCTTATTTTGATGCTTGGGTACATGAACTAACAACCTTCACTACCTTGTTGTGTAGTGGTTGACATGAAAATGTCCCTATGTGTTGCAGACTCGTATGCAAGCATTTGATTTAATAAACTTGATTGTGAAGTTGTGAAGGCAGTATGGTGTGGTAGGTAGTACCTATCAATTTAAATTTGGCCTCTGATTTTGGGTCAAATCAAATTAATCATTGAAATTATCATAAATTCAGATTGCGGGAGTAATGACTTGCTATAAATTACCGTTCGATTTAGTGGGAATCGCAATATTTTATTCCTAGTTTGCCGGTCGTGGACATGTTTCAAAAATGTAAAAGACTCCGTGCTTTTCTTCCTGGTGGTTGGTGGTAACAATGGCAAAACCGTCTTCTTTGCTGACGAGTGATCTATATAGAAAAATAATAAACCTTTGTGTAATAATTTGCATTTTAAACAAGGGGTTGATAGTAGGTGTAATTTTAAAGATTCGAACTTATGTGCCACAACCGCAAGGCACTCTCAAATAGCTAATATTTTGATTTTCTTAACCATAAATTTAAAGGTTCCTTTGAAAATTTGTTTCTCCAGTAAATTTTAAAAATATGGGAAGGCTTTATCAATATGACCAATTTAATTAATTCAAAATCCCTGTCTCTGACCAGAACAGGACTTTTTCTAGTTGTAGTATCGGAGGAGCATCTTCTTCGTCTATTCAACGTCTATCAATATTTCGTTGAAGTTGCCTATTACAATTTTTCAAAATTAAATAGCAGCAGTCAATCATTCAATACTCTATTCAGTAGGTGCTGGAGATCAATTAATGAAGTCAATTTTTTTTAAAATTCAAAATCCTTGCCTCTGAACTGAACAGGACTTTTTCTAGTGTCGGAGGAGCATCTTCTTCATTTAATCAATGTCTATCAATATTTCGCTGAAGTTACCAATTACAAATAATTACCACAAATTACACAAATAATTACAATTAAATAATTACAATTACAAATAATTACAAATAATTACAAACAAATAATTACAAATAATTACAAACAGTTACCTATTACAATTTTTCAAAATTAAATTGCAGCAGTCAATCATTCAATGCTTTATTCAGTAGGTGCTGGAGATCAATTAATGACGTCCACATTTGTGGTAGATGGATCAGAATTATTTTCTCTAGTTCCTCTGCAGAGGCAGGAAACTGGACTCAAACTTCCATCTTCGGTCATTTAGGTCCCACAACACTCAGAGAGCCGTGTTCAGAGATCCTGCTTTATCACAAGAACGACGGAACAAAGTAAAACACATTTTGACGCTTCACCACGAGAGTTACAAATCTTAGTTGGTTGAAGTTGGATGTATCCTTGGGAAGAGGCGTGGGCAATGGTGATATAGAGCCCCTGGGCGGACATAGAGACTCCTGGTTCCTCTACTAATGAACCCTCCGTCTTTCTGCAGAATTGATAAACGGTCTCCGGCAATCAACTAAAACAACAAGTGGGTCATGGAGTGTGCGGCCACTTTTCCCGATGTCAAAATTAAAGGATACAAATGAGGGTCAAATGGGGGAGTCGTGCTTGGCGTCAAAAAGGCGGCCATCTTGAGTGCCTCCCACTCCGAGAACTCACCTGAAATATCCCGCCAGGGGAGGAGGGCACTAAAATTAAATCCGTGTCCTCCGAGGGAATGATTTTCGTTTCGTAATTAGGGGATGGGACCTTCCATGGGCGGGTATAAGGGGAGAAAGGCACAGCTGGCGGCATTAGGACGGTCGCAGAGAACCTACCAGAATTAAGTTGATTACGATAACTGTTATTCATAGCCTCACTTTGGTCTGTGCCAGTTGGCCCTGATGTAGACATTACAATACCCAAGGCAAAACCTGCATGTTCTCCCAACGAGAAGTTCCGGATTTTATTTATTTCCGGCAATATGAGCGAACCTTATATGCCCTTCTGATCATCCCCTTTCTGAAATCCTATTGCCCTCTCCAACATTTTCCCATTTTCACGGGCATATCCCTCTCCTCGTTCCAGGACTCACGCCGTTCGTTTGGCAGTTACCGTTAAAATTAAGTGTACGGGTGTATACAGGGCATGGAAGGGGTTCTTATCTAATTTGGGATTCCGCGGAGAGACAATCGTGGGTATTTCTGGTGGGTTGGAAGTTATATTAGTCATGTTGAACTTAGTTTGAGCGTCTCGCGTTCTCAGACGTAAGTGACATTTGAGACGTGCACAGATATTGGGTACGTGATTCCACGCTTCTTGGAAGATGAGAGAAATTCGAATGTTTACAATCCTCACCCTCTCATCCGCGATTTCTTCCAAGTAGGTACCTACTTCACCTTGAATTGCTTTTAGGAATCCGCATCTTTATAGAATACTCGTGATTACTGGGCTAAATTTCATGAGACGGATACTCTGAACGACGATCTTCTCATTCAACATACAATTTTTTTTCTTTATTTAGAACCTTGAGGAGGTCATGGGCGCCATATAAATAATAAAATAACAAAACTATAACTTGTAAAACAGAGATAAAGATTTCAGTTTGTCAAGTACGTTTGTTGAGTCATTGTTGAGTCACCAAAATCTTCGGGGCACTTCTAGACCCCAAATGGAGCCCACATACCAAATTTCATCAAAATCGGTCAATGCTAACAGAGAAAAGTGCCGCGTACGGTGGCCGGAAGGCCAAATTTTCATTCGGTTTTCGGATTCTACGTACCTTGAAATGTAAACCAAGAAATTTTGATGGGGGGTTAGAATATTGTTTTTCTAGGTCGATTCCAAAGGTTCATTACTGAAAATAATAAACCAAAAATTGTAATAGGTAACTTCAGCGAAATATTGATAGACGCTGAATAGATGAAGAAGATGCTCCTCCGATACTACAACGAGAAAAAGTCCTGTTCTGGTAAGAGGCAGGGATTTTGAATCAATTAAATCGTTCGTTTTGTTAAAGCTTTCCCATAAGCAAATTTTCAAAGAAACCTCTAATTTTATTAGATTATTTTATTACATGCGGGCTCCATTTGGGGTCTAGTTGTGCTCCGAAGATTTTGGTTGATGTATGTAAGTCACTTATAAGGGTGAAAAATAAGGCTTGAAATTTTGAAAACGTCCCAACTCAAAAAATGTTGATTAAAGGTATTGTTTTTTTTCCATCAATTTAAGATAGTATTGAATTTTTAAATTTTTTAGAGACCACTGGGAGGTCAACCCGTAAGCTCCAGTCGGTCGCCATCCTTTCTTACTATTTCACAAAATTGAAGGGACAAAAACTTAGAAACTTGTACCCAAATTCGAAATTTTAGAGGATTTTAGAAATTCATTAGTGCACGGCCCTAGGGAATTGAAAAACTGAAATATTGCCGCCGGAATCATCAAAATCTAACAATAATTACCAAACAAAAGCGCTGCAAATTATTACACAATGGTTTAATATTATATAGATCACTCTTCTGCAAAGCCACCAACCATCCAACATTAAGAAAAACATCGATCCTATTTCGGTCAGCTATAATTTGAACGGAGATTAGGCCTATTTTGCGATTCACACTCGTGTTTCTGATATATCGTAACCCCAACCCTTAAATTCTCGTAGGGAGCGAACGGTTTGTCCTACAGAGCTCCGCGTGGTCTCAAAAAATTTTAAAAAATCTATGCAAAGGAAAAAGAAAAAAAAGAAAAAACAAAATTAAAGGAAAAACAATACCTTTACATCGAATTTTGGTTTATTATTTTCAATAATAAGCCTTTGGAATCGAGCAAGAAAAAAAAAATTTTAACCCCCCCTCAAAATTTGATGTTTTACGTTTCAAGGTACGTAGAATCCGAAAATCGAATAAAAAAATTTCCGTCCGTCCGCCGTACGCCGTACGCGGTACTTTTCTTAGTTACCATGGACCGATTTCGATGAAATTCGGTATATGGGCTCCATTTGGGGTCTAGTTGTGCCGCGAAGCTTTTGGTTGATGTAGGTCACTTCTAAGGGGTGAAAATTAAGGGTTGAAATTTTTAAGAATGCCCTAGCTCGAAAACTCTCGAAATAAAGGTATCGTTTTTTCACTAATTTTAAATAGTACTGAATTTTAAAAAATTTTTGAGACCACCCGGAGCTCTGTAGGGCAAACCGTTCAGTCCCTACGAGTACTTGAAGGTTTTCCTTCGATAAAACAGAATCATGAGTGTGAATCGCAAAAGAGGTCTAATCTCCGTTGAAATTTTTTCTGACTAAAATGCGATCGCTGTTCATTTCTTCGATTTGTATACAGTTTTGCCTTCTGCGTAACCAGTAATCAAATTTCCATAATCAAACGCTGCAAATCATTGCTCAAAGGTTTATTATTTTCTGTACAGATCACCCTTCTGTATAGATCACTGGTTCTCCATCAATAGCACCTACCACCATCTGTATTCTCCCTTGACCTTCCCTCTCAAATTTCAGCTTCCTGCGTTCAACAGGATATTGAAAATGACTTCGGAGCCCACTCAGCTGATCAGTGATCTGAGGAGTGAAGAAGATCTCCTCGAATGCTGGAGACGCCTGGAAGAGCACTTCCATTCAATAGGATTGAAAATGGCTTTGGAGCTCACTCAGCTGATCAGTGATCTGAGGAGTGAAGAAGATCTCCTCGAATGCTGGAGACGCCTGGAAGAGCACTTCCATTCAATAGGATTGAAAATGGCTTTGGAGCTCACTCAGCTGATCAGTGATCTGAGGAGTGAAGAAGATCTTCTCGAATGCTGGCGACGCCTGGAAGAGCACTTCCATTCAATAGGATTGAAAATGGCTTCGGAGGTCACTCAGCTGATCAGTGATCGGAAGAGTGAAGAAGCCTTTGAGCAATGATTTGCAGCGTTTTTTACCCACCATCATTTTTTTTACCTACCAACTTTTTTTTACCTACCAGCTAGGTACTACCTACCACACCATACTGGCTTCACACCTTCACAATTAAGTTTATTAGAAAGAACTAAACGCTTCACACTCGATTGGAATAATAGAAAGCTTCATATGGAAATTTGATTACTGGTTACGCAGAAGGCAAAACTGTATACAAATCGAAGAAATGAACAGCGATCGCATTTTAGTCCGATATAATTTGAATGGAGATTAGACCTCTTTCGCGATTCACACTCATGATTCTGTTTTATCAAAGGAAAACCTTCAAGTACTCGTAGGGACCGAACGGTTTGTCCTACAGAGCTCCGGGTGGTCTCAAAAAATTTTAAAAATTCAATACTCTTTAAAATTGGTGAAAAAACGATACCTTTATTTCGAGAGTTTTCGAGCTAGGGCACTCTTGAAAATTTCAACCCTTAATTTTCACCCCTTAGAAGTGACTGACATCAACCAAAAGCTTCGCGGCACAACTAGACCCCAAATGGAGCCCATATACCAAATTTGAACCAAATCGGTCCAGTGTTGCTAAGAAAAGTGCCGCGTACGGCGTACGGCGTACGGCGGACGGACGGAAATTTTTTTATTCGATTTTCGTATTCTACGTACCTTGAAACGTAAAACATCAAATTTTGAGGGGGGGTTAAAATTTTTTTCTTTCTTGCTCGATTCCAAAGGCTTATTATTGAAAATAATAAACCAAAAGTCAATGGAGAATACTGAAGGCGCCTGAGTGGTCACTGATCAGCTGAGTGAGCTCCAAGGCCATTTCCTCTCCTGTTGAACGCAGGAACCTGAAATTTGAGAGGGCGGGTCAATGGAGATTGCTGAAGGCGCCTGAGTGGTAACTGATCAGCTGAGTGAGCTCCAAGGCCATTTCCTCTCCTGTTGGACGCAGGAACCTGAAATTTGAGAGGGCGGGTCAATGGAGAATGCTGAAGGCGCCTGAGTGGTCACTGATCAGTTGAGTGAGCTCCAAGGCCATTTCCTCTCCTGTTGAACGCAGGAAGCTGAAATTTTAGAGGCAGGGTCAAAGGAGAAAGCTGAAGGCGCCTGAGTGGTAACTGATCAGCTGAGTGAGCTCCAAGGCCATTTTCTCTTCTGTTGAACGCAGGAAGCTGAAATTTGAGAGGGCGGGTCAATGGAGAATACAGATGGTGGTAGGTGCTATTGATGGAAAACCAGTGATCTATACAGAAGGGTGATCTATACAGAAAATAATAAACCTTTGAGCAATGATTTGCAGCGTTTTTTTGAGTTAGGGGCGTTTTCAAAATTTCAAAATTCATTTTTGAACCCTTAGAAAAGTGACTTACATCAACAAAAATCTTAGGGGCACAACTGGACCCCAAATGGAGCCTACATACCAAATTTCATCAACATCTGACAATGCTAAGTGGCAAAAGTGCCGCGTACGGCGGACGGCGGACGGACGGCCAAATTTTTATTCGATTTTTGTATTCTACGTACCTTGAAACGGAAACCAACAAATTTTGAGGAGGTGTTAAACATTTTTTTTTCTTGGTCGATTCCAAAGGTTTGTTATTGAAAATATTAAACCAAAATGGGAAAAACTACTAAATAAACGGTTTTCCCCTTATTTATCCGGCAATTATTCTTCGGTTTTGATTATTCCAGCGGCAACATTTCAGTTATTCAATTCCCTCGAGCCGTGCACTAATGAATTTTTGAAAATCCTTTAAATTTCCAATTTAAGTACAACTTTTCAAGTTTTTGCCCCTTTGATTTGGCCAAATACTGACCCGGAACGAGGAACAAACGTCGACCGACAGAGACCCCCTTAAGGGTTGTTACGATAAATCAGAAACACGAGTGTGAATCGCAAAAGAGGCCTAATCCCCGTTCAAATTATAGCTGACCGAAATACGATCGATGTTTCTCTTCATGTTGGTTGGTGGTATTCCAGTGATGTATATAGAATAATAATAATCCTTTGTGAAATAATTTACAGCGTTTTGTAAGTAGGTAGGTGACACTTTTAGTGAATGGAAGAAGGACCCATGGCAGGACCAATCACACGAAATTGGTACATTTTAGGGTCCTTTCGAGGTTTCTGTGGACAGTAGGACTACGATCTAGAAAGTACGACCTGTACTGGTAAAACAGTACCTCTGATGACCCTACCTATGAGGGTAATGCTAGGTACTTGGTGATTGATGTTTGGAGATTATGTGCTGAGCATCGAATCATCTTTACAACCCACTTGGCAAACCTTTATTATCTGCATCGGTTGGTGTCACTCGTACGTCTCAATACAGTGTCTGGATCAATCTGGGTCAATTCAGTTACCAACCGATTGTTGAGGATGGGACCATCCTTTTACTCTAAGCAGATTCATTGTTGTATCCTTCGAATGAACCCTTCGCAATACCGCCGTCTCAATTCCAAAATGGCCGCCTCCGTCCTTCCTACAACAAGAATGGAAAGGACAAGCCACTGAGTTAGGCCGAAAGAGGGAAAACCCCTTTCCGTCCATCGTATCTTGGAATATATTGTGCTCCTCATCCTATATTGGACCGTCGAGCGAAAGCTCGGCTACACTAACACTACTTTCTCGTTTCCTTCCTTCAACAACAGTTCTTACGGCTGATTTATATTGACGGGGCCTGGACTGTAATAAGGGCCGAAACCTCCCTCCGTCCGTCCAAAGCCCTTTCTTGTTTCTCGAGTTATGGCTGCCTTTCGGGTCAATCTCATCGTGAACCTTCCAGGGGATGACTCCCTCGGTTCTTTTCCTCGGAGTTAATCAGCTTCAGGTTCGTCTTTTCCGTGGAGTCCTCCAACCCCGTCCTCGTCTGTAGTTAACGAAGTAAATTTCTGGCAGCCACATTTTTGAAGATCTGTAAGACATCTCTCCACAGGCTGTCATTATGGTGTTTAAAATCTGGTAAAATCCAAAATCGAATGAAATTTTTCCGCCGTACTCCGAATTTTGCCCAATTCCGGCGAACCAGTTTTGGTAGTCAGTCACTTCTTTCAGGAGTGAAAAGTAGAGGGGGTAATTTTCAAATGACCCCTTGTACGTATTTCGTACTACCTAGGTTTGTTCTGTTCGATAATTTCATGAAAAATATTAGATTTCAGCGAATTTTCAAGGAAAATAAAGCTATTGTAATGGCCTCAAACTATTAAGAATGGACATTTTCGAAAAAAATGCACTGAAATCTGTTTTGGGACAAACTAAAACGATCCCTGAAGTTTTTCCAAAAATCATATGAGAGTATAGCCGCAAGCTATGGATTTAGTATAGTTTATTTTCAAACTCCCAAGTTTCATTTCAGTAGTTTTCATTTTCATTTCCCCCCTCCCCCTTTTGTTTTTCTTTTCTCTTTAAATCTTTCATAATTTATTCCCACATTTATACCAGTTAGATTCACGTTCCCTTGGGTAGAATGACGTATTATCTTTTAAAATGTAATTGGGCTTGCCCGTATTAAATAAATAAATAAATAAATATAGTAGATGTCTCATTGATTCCATATGGAATAAGGTTCTTAGCAAAAAAGTGTAGAGACGGGGGTTTCTAATTTGTTTATCTAACGACGGGGTTTCTAACGATGTTTTTTTTTTATGTTGGATGGTTGTGGCTTTGTAGATGAGTGATCTACATAGAAAAATAATAAACCATTGTGTAATAATTTGCAGCGTTTTATTTGATTTTTGGATTCTACGTACCTTGAAACGTAAACCAACACATTTTGAGGGGGTGTTAAAAAAAAATTTTCTTGGTCGATTCCAAAGGTTCATTATTGAAAATAATAAACCTATACTCTTGCCTTTATTTAAAGAGCTCTGGACCGCGGGTTCCAAAACCCCTTCCCTGCCAAGAGGTGGCAACGTTGCAAGGTGCTCACCTTGGGGTCCAACCCTTCGCGGTCAAAACCCATCATCCCTCTTCCTTCTTCCTCTTCTATCAACATACAATTTAATTATTTATCGTTCGGTGAACATTTTTTGTAATTTAAATTCGTAACGTACTAATTATTCTGATGAAAATGAGTCCAAATTTCCTGTAATTCGACGAAGAGGGCGTAATTCGTTTGGGTGGATTGGCCGGGAGAGAGCTGCTGAGTTTAAAACGCGTTTGGGTTAACGGAAAACGAACGGAATCACGTTCATTCTCAGCTCTTCCCTCAAACGGATTGAAAAGATTAACCCAATTGAATTACCTCCTCACCCATTTTCCCCAAACAGAACGCGCCCGGTGAAGAAAAAATTGTATTGTATACAACAATTGTATTGTACAATCAAACAATGCGATGGTAGTAACCTAGGGAAGAAGACAGCGACATGGATGAAGACTACGACGATTCGTATGTACCGAACGGAAATTTTTCTGATATAGGTGTAGTGCCACTGTTACCGGAACTATAAATGCTATACTTTCTTATCTAAAATGGATTATTTTTCTATGAATTATTATATTGCTTTGTTATTAAAATACTAGTTTATGAGTATAAATTTATGATAATTTAACAGTAAAGTGAAAATGCCTATTTTCTTGAGTTCTCCCTTACATCATTTACTAATGTCAACTCAAAATTTCAATTTGTTGTGCCATTGTAGCCTTATTTATTTATAATCTACTAGGAGATTCAATAACCTCTCGTAATAGATTATTTATCAACCCAAAAATATCTTACAAATCAATATTTTTAATCGCAACTGTAACAATAATACGGTAAACAAAGCTCAGAAAAAATTATTATTAAATGTATAACTTATATTTGGGAAATACCTGGAATCAAGATATAGGTAGGTTAAAAGTCTCTGCTGTAAGACAATTTACTTGAATGTTCCTCATCACTTTTTTAATCGTACCTACCTCGAGTTTATACTCGATATGTTCAATTTTTCTCGCTGATCACGATTTTGGTGATGGGATGATCGAAATAATTTGTGAATCAAGTGTGCATTTGCAGAAGAGGGTAAACTGTTGGGGGGGGGGGTTCACGGGCGGAGGGGTCGCGCAGGTATACCTCGACCTTCCGCTGGGGCTCGGATTCTTGCAGCGATGCCGAACCTTCGGGGCCTTCAAAAATCCCAGAGCTCTTTAAATAAAGGCAAGATATAAATGCGGAAAAAATTATCTTCAACGTGACTTTTCTAGTTCATCTTTTGTAGGTTAATTGGCGAAAAGAAGTCTATGTTACATTAAAGCCGCCTATTCTCGGATCTGAAGGTTTCTCGATAGTTTATCGGCTTTTCTGTAAATGTTCAAAAATGTAACATATTTCGGCTGTGGTCTTCAATTGAGTTTGGGAACATAAAGACACTTTCTCTGTGGTCGGAATGGCGGTAAGTGTTGGAAGGGGAACAAGAGCCGTAGAGACGCGAGATGATTATGACGGAGTGAAAGGGCCTCACCCCGTCCGTCAGGGTGGCGAGAGAGCGGTTTGCGGTTTACTGTGTTGCTCTTGGTCCAGAGATGAAAAGCGGGTTCAGTGACAATGATTTGCCGTCAGGGTTGTATATCCGCCCTGGAGAGGGTCGGTAATGTGACGCCAGCCCGTCACGCAAATGAGCTTTAGTGGACATTAACCATTGTTAATGTAGAGCTTGGCTTCAAACCCTCCAGGCCACCGTACACCCACAATTATCAAGCTGGAAGGCGCCCTCTCCTCGTCACTATATCACGGGAACCAACATCAAAATCCTATTTATTTCTATGAATTAGGGTCGGGGTTTACAGCATTGTTCGTAATTACACACTAAGCTGTAGCCACTAACTATTCTCATCTACTAAATTGTTACATTATGCATTATACAGGATATTACTACGATCTACGACACTTCTCCGTCCAACCCATTTCCCAACTACATACGAGCAAATCATGGCAACGTTTATGGGAAAATAAATAATAGTTCTAAATGATCAGCAACAAGGATCGTATCGATGAATTTTGGATTTTATTGCCCAATAGAAACATTTCCATCAGGGCAGCATCAGTGAATGAACAAATTTTCAAAAACGCTTCAAAATCGGTCAATGCTATGTGGGAAAAGTACCGCGTACGGCGGACGGACGGACAATTTTGGTTTATTATTTTCAATAATGAACCTTTGGAATCGACCAAGAAAAATTTTTTTTTAGCACCCCCTCAAAATTTGATAGTTTACGTTTCAAGGTACGTAGAATCCAAAAATCGAATAAAAATTTGGCCGTCCGTCCGCCGTACGCCGTACGCAGCACTTGTGCCACTTAGCATTGACCGATTTTGATGAAATTTGGTATGTAGGCTGTGATCCGAAGATATCTGGTAACAAAGAACGAAGATATTATGATGAGAAGGATGTTTAACTTTTATCGACGCCAAATCACGAAAGCCCCAAAAGGCCGATGGTGATGGAGGCTTTTTTGGAGAAAATTTTCCACATGAAGGTGAAATCCCGTTGGTCGGTCGATTGGCACTTCGCTGATCCAACTTGATACGAAGGAAATTTAGTTGCCTTCTTGTGGAAATTCGAATCCAGTTTTTTTTTTTACTTGAGGAACGAATAAAAAAAGTCTGCCAAGTTGGGTGGGCAGTATAGCTTCCTCACTCATTGTAACATGGACGTATAGAATCAGTTGGCGAAAAAATTATGATTCTTTATTTAGCGGTCCACCGTCTAGGACCTAACCCACACAATCCCTGAAAATTTCATCGAAATTGGTTGAATAGTTGCGGAGTTTTGGTTGTAACAATAAATTTAAAGTTCGCGCATGCGCAGCGGCTATTGCTTGACCAATTTGATTGAAACTTATAGGGTGTCTCTTAGAAGTTAGTCCCTAACTAACCTTCAAATTTGAGCAAAATCGGTTCATTAGAAACCGAGGTTCCAGGAAATTCACGTTTGCGCATGCGCACTCGCTCCTATTGGTCCGAAGGTGCTGAAATTGATAGAGGACCGTCTAGGACCTAACCCGCACAATTCCTGAAAATTTCATCAAAATCGGACCACAGGTTAGTATAGTTTTGCCCGGGACAAGGATTGACCACAGACAGACCGACAGACAGACAGACAGACAGACACGGAACCAAAATTGTTCGGGAAGCTCTTAAACGCAAAAAGCAAGTGGAAATTTTGATTTTGGAGGACATTTTTTTTTCACTTCTTTCACGAATACAAAGCTTCCCTACCTTCGGTAGTGAGGAAGCAAAATTGTTTGAACAAACGGACGGCAACGTGGTGATGGTAGGGATATCCGATACTTCAAAAGTATCGATATAATATCGTATCGATACATCTAGAAAGTGTCAAAAAGTATCGATACGATACTTTCAAAAAGTATCGATATTTTGAAGTCTCGATACTTTTTGATACTTTCACAAAAATGGGTGAAATTATCGTTTTTGTTTCCCTCCATCACGATGACACCTCTCCATCACGATGATAATAATTAATATAGAATGAACAAAACAATAAATCACTCATTTTGTTATTTAAAACTTGTTTTCGTATTGCACTTGTTTGGGTTAGCCTTTTGGTGGTCCTTCCTCGATTATGGAGGACAGCAGGTTATCATAGAGAGCTGGAGGTGGTGGTACATCATCTCTGTTTAATTTGTTGAAGTTTAGTCTCCTAACAATCTACGTAGAGATAGAGGTACTATCAAGTAGGTACCATAAAGTCTTAGATGTTGAAACAGATAAAATGTGAGATATAAAAAGTATCGCCTCCGATAATCGAAAAAAAGTAACGATACTACGATACATATCAGGAAAAAAAACGTATCGATATGTATCGATACTTTTTTCAAGAAATATCGATACTTTTAAGTATCGATACTTTTGGGACATCCCTAGGTGATGGCAAAAAGGAAGAGAGCCGGAGGGTGAAGAAAAGATGGCCACCGGTGCCACTCCAAGTGGTCATAATAAAATAATTTCTTCTGCTAAGCATAGTGCTTCCCCTTTCCCTAGAAAGAAATTTTTCCTTGGGTCAATTATTTAGTAAATTACCCACTACTTTCTTGAACTTAATAAATTTTCATCTGAGTAAAAAGAAAATAACCTCTGTCTCGGTTAAACACGAAGGCAGTGGACCAGCTGCGGACG
>CM019168.2:11681073-11767059 GCA_009739505.2 Apolygus lucorum | reverse complement strand
AACCCTTAGAAGTGACCTACATCAACCAAAATCTTCGTGGCACAACTAGACCCCAAATCGGTCCATAATTGCTGAGAAAAGTGCGGATTTTTTAAAATTCGATTTTCGGATTCTACGTACCATGAAACGTAAAACATCAAATTTTGAGGGGGTGGTGGTGGGAGTAAATATTTTTCTCTTCTTTCTCGATTCCAATGGTTCATTATTGAAGATATAGGTAAATCAAAAAGCTGATTTCCAAATTGCCCCGTGATTCTCAAGTAACCCCTGGCGTACCTCGTTTTACGGTACTTCTGAGAGCTGTCAGCATGTATTGTTGACATTTCTTCTACATTACCCTACTCAAACCTACATTTGTAACCGCACTTTGCTTGGGTTGCCGAAATGTGTATTTTCACAAATCGCTATTGAGAATGATTCTTATTGCGGAGGAAGGACGATGTATGAGCCAAGTTTCCCTTCACCCTGTAGGTAGATGAAGGCGAGGGAAGAAATTTCCGCAGAACGAAAGTCTCTGACAGCCTTCAACATTTCCCGTAGAAGCTTTGCCAAACACGTAAGCTAAGTCAATAAGTCCAGACCAGTGAAATGGTGGAAGCGGCCTCCCATAACGTGAAGAGCGCAGAAAGGAAATGATAGAGAAAAACCCCACCGAGATCGGACCCCACGTCGAAAGAGATTGACATATCTGGAAGGAGGGGTGGAGAGATGCGCGAGGAAAATGGCGAGGAAAGGTGGAAAATGTTTTGCGAAGAGGAGAGGATGAAGGGTGCGGATAAGGCAGAAGTGAAAAGTTGGGCCAGGTAAGTAGATATGGAGGCTGATGGATCATGATGGATCAGCTCAGGGCTCCCTGGATCCCCAGGAAAGTAAGACGGATCCATGCCACGTCAACTCACATATACATAAATATATATCATTCTTCAAGCAACCTCTAAGACCTGCTTCCGCGTCTCGTAGCTTCTTCCATCCCGCAGTTTCAACGCTCTTAGTAAACTTCACTGCAGTGATCTGTCACTTTTGCTTTTGATCGTTTGGATTTGATTATTATCCCAATAAATATGACGGATTTGTGAGTCGTTCCTCTTTTATAATAATTAGATATCGGATTTTTATGTATTTAAAAATTCAAAATATAAAACATATACACGTATTTATTTTCGTATAATATGCGGTAAATATCTAATAATGTTTAAATATTTTCAAAATTGTTTATAAGCTCATAACCAATAGTTGTTCAAAAGAAATAAATTGGTTAGTTGAATGTGGAATTCTCTCTTTGAAATAATACGCCACGACAAGGAACTTCAACGACGACCAAGGGAAAAAAATAACGACAAGGGACTTCGACGACGATCTGGACGAAAAACGCTGCAAATTATTACACAACGGTTTATTATTTTTATATAGATCACTCGTCTACAAAATCACCAACCATCCAATATGAAGAGAAAAAAAAAAAAAAAAAAAAAAAAAATCGAAAAAAATCAAAAAAAAAAAAAAATCAAAATCACCAACCATTGATTGCATTTTGGTCAGCTCTAATTTGAACGGAGATTAGGCCTCTTTTGCGATTCACACTCGTGTTTGTATTTATATATATATATATATATTTCAATATAAACCCTTAAATTTTCGTAGGGAGCGAACGGTTTGTCCTACAGAGCTCCGCGTGGTCTCAAAAAATTCTAAAAATTCTATAGAATCTTAATTTGAAGGAAAAACAATACCTTTATATCGAAATTTTTTGAGTTAGGGCGTTTTCAAAATTTCAAAATTGATTTTGGAACCCTTAGGAGTGACCTACATCAACCAAAAGCTTCGGGGCACAACTAGACCCCAAATGGAGCCTACATACCAAATTTCATCAAAATCGGTCAATGCTAAGTGGCAAAAGTGCCGCGTACGGCGTACGGCGTACGGCGGACGGACGGCCAAATTTTTATTCGATTTTTGGAATCTACGTACCTTGAAACGTAAACCATCAAATTTTGAGGGGGTGTTAAAATTTTTTTTTTCTTGGTCGATTCCAAAGGTTCATTATTGAAAATAATAAACCAAAATCGCCTTGTACCTTACTGAATGACGATTCAACGTCCACAGAAGTTATCGGTTAGTTCTTGAAGGCGGTGATCTCGTTGGGAGAGAAGGCAGCACAATCACTGGAGATTTCAAACCCTTCGAGAATATCCGCAATATTACTTATGGTCAATCACCCCTCGTGCAGGTATTTAACGATCAATTGTCTGTTTGAGATTTTATTTTAGCATCAGCGTTACCAACCCTACAGGTTTTCCCGTAGATCTACGGGTTTTTTGATCCATCTACGGGTTCCTGGTCAGTATTAAGCAAAATTGAAGGGGCAAAAACTTAATAAATTGTACCTAAATTTGAAATTTTCAAGGCTTTTGGAAATTCATTAGCGCACAGCCCTAGGGAATTGAAAACTGAAGTATTGCCGTCAGAATCATCAAAATCCAACAATATTTGCCAGAGAAAAATGGAAAAACTACAAAATAAACGGTTTTTTCCCATGTTTTCCCCATGTTTCTTTGGCAATTATAGTTCGATTTTCATGATTCCAGCAGCAATCTTTCAGTTTTTCTATTCCCAAGGCCCATGAACTATGAATATCTAAAAGCCTTGAAAATAGGACGTAGGTGAACTCTACGGGTTTTTTGGAAATAATGGCTTAAAGCCAATTTATTGTAATTTAACCCATTTCCGCAGAGAATTAAAAAAATTGGAAAATTCAAAATTTTCCAACTTAGTTTTGTCTAACTGGGCTCCTTTGAGTGGAGAAAAATGCCAAAAAAATTCTATGGGTCCTAGGAGTGGGAGAATCAACTGTGACATATATGTCACAGTCGTCACCAGACATATAATATATATACATAGAAATATTATTTCTGTGGACTTTTTCACAAGAAGTGAGCATCTTGGTAGATAACTCATCAATGTTTTATGGAACAAAATATGACTTTATAATTCAAACACAATCAAATAGAACGAATTAGAGATCAGTAATATAAAATGGAAAAATAATAAAATACAATTTTTTTTAACAAAAAAAGCTGCAAATTATTACACAATGGTTTATTATTTTTCTATACCTATAGATCACTTGTCTACAAAATCACCAACCATCCAATATGAAAGAAAAAAAATAAATAAAAAAATCAAAAAAAAAAAAAAAATTTTTTAAAATACGCTGCAAATTATTACACACAGGTTTATTATTTTTCTATATAGATCACTCGTCTGCAAAGAACCCGGCTTTGCCATTGTTACCACCGACCAACTTGAAGAAAGTAAGGAAATGCGAGAGAACTTTTTTTTACCTACCAGCTAGGTACTACCTACCAAACCATACTGGCTTCACACCTTCACAATCAAGTTTATTAGAAAGAACTAAACGCTTCACACTCGATTGGAAAAATAGAAAGCTTCATATGGAAATTTGATTACTGGTTACGCAGAAGGCAAAACTGTATACAAATCGAAGAAATGAACAGCGATCGCATTTTAGTCCGATAAAATTTGAATGGAGATTAGACCTCTTTTGCGATTCACACTCATGATTCTGTTTTATCGAAGGAAAACCTTCAAGTACTCGTAGGGACCGAACGGTTTGTCCTACAGAGCTCCGGGTGGTCTCAAAAATTTTGAAAAATTCAATACTATTTAAAATTGGTGAAAAAACGATAGCTTTATTTCGAGAGTTTTCGAGCTAGGGCACTCTTGAACATTTCAACCCTTAATTTTCACCCCTTAGAAGTGACCTACCTCAACCAAAAGCTTCGCGGCACAACTAGACCCCAAATGGAGCCCATATACCAAATTTGAACCAAATCGGTCCAGTGTTGCTAAGAAAAGTGCCGCGGACGGTGGACGGCGGACGGACATTGCAAATTTGGATTCTACGCACCTTGAAACGTAAAGTGACAAAGTTTGAGGGGGGGTTATAAAAATTTTTTGCGATACGATCACATAGGCTTATTATTAGAAATAATAAATCAAAATGGACCGACCTCACAAAATTGTGTCCGTAAACACCAAAATGGGAAAAATTATAATCTCAGCGAAAATTTACTTATCTAGTAGGTTGTTGTACATAAATATCTAGTCAACGGATGGTAGGTATGTTGGAATACCAACAATTATTTGTAGTGTGATTCACACTTATCTGTAGGACTTATCTACTTGTATTCATGTTTTGTATTGCACGATCAACGCATGTTGTAATACTCACCAGATCATGGGAGTAGTACTTGATAACCACAGCGTATCCTGATAGGTAGGTAGGTACGCATTGAAGTCGCCGCCGTCCCCATCTGTAGACACAAACGTCTTCTAGATCTTCTACTTACCAACATATTATTCTTTTTCGCATTATTTTCAATAATGAACCTTTGGAATCGACCAAGAAAATTTTTTTTTAACCCCCCTCAAAATTTTTTGGTTTACGTTTCAAGGAACGTAGAATACGAAAATCGAATAAAAACCGTCCGTAGGCCGTACGCGGCACTTTCCTCACTTAGCATTGACCGATTTTGAAGCGTTTCTGAAAATTTGTTCATTCTGCCCTGATGGAACTGTTTCTATTGGGCAATAAAATCCAAAATTCATAGATACGATCCTTGTTGCTGATCATTCAGAACTATTATTTATTTTCCCATAAACGTTGCCATGATTTGCTCGTATGTAGTTGGGGAATGGGTTGGACGGAGAAGTGTCGTAGATCGTAGTAATATCCTGTATAATGCATAATGTAACAATTTAGTAGATGAGAATAGTTAGTGGCTACAGCTTAGTGTGTAATTACGAACAATGCTGTAAACCCCGACCCTAATTCATAGAAATAAATAGGATTTTGATGTTGGTTCCCGTGATATAGTGACGAGGAGAGGGCGCCTTCCAGCTTGATAATTGTGGGTGTACGGTGGCCTGGAGGGTTTGAAGCCAAGCTCTACATTAACAATGGTTAATGTCCACTAAAGCTCATTTGCGTGACGGGCTGGCGTCACATTACCGACCCTCTCCAGGGCGGATATACAACCCTGACGGCAAATCATTGTCACTGAACCCGCTTTTCATCTCTGGACCAAGAGCAACACAGTAAACCGCAAACCGCTCTCTCGCCAGCCTGACGGACGGGGTGAGGCCCTTTCACTCCGTCATAATCATCTCGCGTCTCTACGGCTCTTGTTCCCCTTCCAACACTTACCGCCATTCCGACCACAGAGAAAGTGTCTTTATGTCCCCAAACTCAATTGAAGACCACAGCCGAAATAAGTTGCATTTTTGAAAATTTACAGGAAAGCCTAAAAACTATCGAGAAACCTTCAGATCCGAGAATCGGCGGCTTTAATGTAACATAGACTTCTTTTCGCCAATTAACCCACGAAGGATGAGTTAGAAAAGTCATGTTGAAGATAATTTTTTCCGCATTTTGGTTTTTATTTTCGATAATGAACCTTTGGAATCGACCAAGAAAAAAATGCTCTCGATGAGCTGAATTGTTCCTAGCCTGAATCCTACTCAAAGGAGAGATTGATCCCTAAAACCTTAGGGCTTCAGCACTCCATCTGCGGCGCCTCGCGGCCGACTGTAAGGACGAGTGTGTACAGAATCTATCTGACAACCTCGGCGTCTGATAACAGACTCACTGGCGGGAGGCGGAACATTTGGCTTGTGAGGCCTACTGTTCTGAAGAGGTCCCTAAGGGGAGCTAGAGGTTCGGCGCCTTTATGGGGCAAACCGTTTCCTCGGAGGAACTGGGCTGTAGGTAAGACAAGAAATGATAAGTCGGATAGACGAGGTACGAATGCATGTAGAAAGACCCCTGAGTGTGGCTTATAATATAAGTATATTATACTCCAGCTAATAGAGAGTTCCTAAACTGCATCTTGCTTAACGGCGAACGTTACAGGCATCGCCGTTATGAATCTGTCTAGAGCGAGTCAAATCGAATGCTAACCCTAGATGAACGTTAGCGAAAATAACGGCGATGTTGAACAATTTTACGGCGATGACAAAAGTGACGCGAAAGTTAAAGAGACAGGAATTTCTGGCTTCGCCGTTAGATCCTCAGTTCTCTACTGTTGACTGCCTTCGTTTTTCAAGTTCGTTGTTCGCTATTTCAAGTACATCTTGTCAAGGTGTTTGTTCGCGATGGATCATTTTATGAATTTGTACGTTGCGGGTCTACTTTCCGCTGAAGATATGATCACTGTGCTGGAGACGTACGTCGAAAACATTCCACGAAGACGGCGGCTCTCGGAGTACGGGCGTTTCTCACTGCCAAGTCTATCTTACTACAAGGTAAGAATCGTATTGTTATTTACTGTGATAGGTACTCACACATAGCCTACCGACTTATTGGTATTTTCAACTACTTTGAGTGAGAAGAGAATAGCAAAATCCCTAATTCTGTGCGGTATAAATTTTGTTCCAGATTCCGGGAAACGAGTACCTACCTACTAACGAACATTTCGGAGTTCCCGATGTCTTTTCAGAACAAAATATATTTATTTCACTCAACCCAATATCTCTTCAAAATTGATGAATCGCTATTTTACTCATGTAAAGTTTCATGTACCTAACTTAAAAGACTGAATGAACATTATAATATTATTGTATTCAATAAAACGTAAGATTTAATATAAGCTAAGTTATTTCTACCTTCACATTCATATTTCAATATCAAGTCAATTTCATGTTACAATTTTCATCTATCTCGTCATACGTCATCTAACTATGTCGATTACGGATATTAAAAGAATCATAAATTCGTGGTAAATAGTTTTTCAGGTAAAAGAAGGTAAGTTGGTATAAAATATAACTATCAGCGTGATTATTTGAGCAAAAATGATCAATTTTAGGGTTTTTCTTAATTTTTGGAAGTTTTTATGCAGATAGGTACTTACACATTTTATAGAATAATTAAAAATTAACTACCTATTTTTTAACTCAACTATTTTAATTTTAAAGTACCTAACAATTTCCGAAAATGAAGATATAATTATTTTTTATTGTTTTAATCTCACTTACTGTCACATGGACATCATCATTCTATATTGATATAAAAAATTCTGTTGATAATTTGCTGGGTTGTCAAAAACTCAATTCCATTGGAAATACTTTCTAGACTAGGTTAAATAAAGTGCTACGTAGTTATATTAATTAATATTAATAATAATATCAATTAATATAATTAATTAATAAAAAATCAGTTCGAAAAATAATAAAACGTCAAAAAACCACTCATTATGACGATCGGATATTATTTTTTAAATATTTACCAGAAATTATATACGTATGTATCAATTTTATTCTCACAATCATTTAATTAACAAAACTAATAACCCACAATACGGAAAAAATGCACACAGCTACTCGGAAACTGAAATATGACTTCGGATAGGTTAGAAAATAAAGAGCGTTTTTTCATAAAGACAAGCTACCAAGGTACGTTTAATTTCACACCTAACTCCCCACTGACATGCATCATCAGATTCTGTTAACAGAGTACAAAAATATCTAAAATTTACTTGTAATTTTACTAACACTGAATGTTGTCGTTGTTACTCGCTTTGATCTGCCTTACAATCGGGAACATGAGGTGAGGTGAAGCTTTGTTTTGAAATTGATGTTGGTGGTTGCAAAACTGTTACCGGCATGTCAGGTTCACTCTGCTCTAACGGCGGCCGTTAGTCACATCGACGTTAGCAAGATCGCCGTAAGTTAGCGGCCAGAACGTTCGCCGTTATGTGCTCGGACGTTATTTGATCGCCGTAATTTTCTGCGCATGCGCAGAAGGTGATCTACGATCGCCGTTAGCTTCGCCGTTATGCCAAAATCATCTTTAGGAACTCTCTATTATTGTGAGGGGAGAGTGGAAAAGAGGTGACGCCAGATGACGTGTTCTTTCCCTTCCTCACCTCGCCTATGTTGGTGATGACTCATGCCTGCTTGGGGTTTTCCTACACGTCTCTTTATTGGAGAACTACTGACTAGAAATTTATGACATTACAAGCGTCTTATATACAAAATCTGCTACATTTTATTTGTTTAAATTCGGGTATGACAGAAATTTCGAGAAAATAACATTGAATCATTTAATTTGAATATAAATATAAAGTAAATCCAAACAAATATCACATAAACATTGTATGGGAGTCAGTATCCTAAACGCACGTTAGTACAGTCTCTGCTAATAATTCACTGTTGTCGTTAGAAAATTCACTTGAATAGTGAGTTAAGGAACGAGAACCGCTGCAAATTTTTACACAATGGTGTATTATTTTTCTGTATTGACCACTCGTCTGCAAAGAACTAGACTTTTCCTAATTATGAATTTTCGAATTCTACATACCTTGAAACGTAAAACATCAAATTTTGAATTTTTCATCAAGTATTGAAAATAGTAAACCAAAATAGGTACTTTCTGGTAAACATTTCGTACGTTAATAATGTCTTGGTTCTGTCACATCTTGTTCACTGATTTCCATAACCCCCCCCCCCCCCCTACTCATCTTGCATGAAACAATATACTAGTTGATTCGAATCCTCTAAATTAGTCTGACTGAAGTGCAGATAAGACGGTTTTCACTACTATACAATAATACGAAAATGACCTAACGTTGCCATGGAAGACCGTCGTATTGTAAGTTGTGCCACTATTGCATTGGAGCTCAGGAAAATCGCGTTCAGTGGGAAACGTTGCGAGTGTGCTCTAGTGGGGTTCGGGTTAAGATAGAAATACGCCACATATACCGTTAGAAGAGCTCAAAAAACTGTGTAAGATCGACTAAACAACAGAAAATCGTGAAATTCGCACTGAAGCCGGTCTTGAATTCAGCCAGCGACGTGTGAGTACTCTATGAATTCGGGGAGACAAAAAGAGTTGTATAAATTAATTTTTTTAAATAAATATTTAAACAGGAGGTTGATGGTATAATTAGCGATTAGTACTGTGTGCGACACCCACAAGCCTGACTCTGTCATATAACTAATATTTCGATTTTCTCAACCACATCTCTGACGATTTCTTTGAAAATTCTCTCATTAACTCATGGATCTCATTCTCTCATAAATGGACTTTTTTCCCTAGTCAACTCGTATTTTCCCTCCACATAACCGGGCGAAGAAAAAAACTTCGCACTTGCTAATCTCCGCTTCACTCTATCCATAGGGGAAACCTGATACGGGCGGACAATGTGTTGGCTGCCGAAGGTACCATATTCAACACTTGTTTACGACGCCTACGCCGCGGAGGGTCGTCATAATAGTACGTTACTCCCGGTTTTTACGCCAATATTAATTATCGTGAGGCATGTTCAGTTCAACAGGGCTAGAGGTTGAAAAAAAAGGGTTTTTTGTCCGGGGGGATTTTTTTTCCTGTGAGGGCGGACGGCCTCAATATCCCAGATATGAAGGGAGACGACGGTATAATAAACAATGAGATTATACCTTGGGTAAATCCATCTAATGGCCGTCGTAAAAACTAACGGGTACGGCGAGGGGGACCAAGTTATCTCAAACATACAAAAGGGAGTGATCGAGGGAACGCGCATACGTCACCGGCGCATCTAGCGGGAAAAACCTACGCCGGACGACGAAAAAAATCCCGTAATGGGATTACTCTTCTGGGCAGAACCAGAAAAACTGCCCTCGGACTCCGTTATGGGGAAGTGTTGAATGGCATCAGACGATCGTCACTTCTCCGTGAATTACCTGCGGGAAACCTGAATGGATGGGTTGTTTTCCAAAGCGGATTACAACTACGCCCCGTACAGCCGATTTATCGGCGGGATCAACAAAAATGGTTTCATTACAATCGGTTTTGATCCGGATAGTGGCGCTGGGATTTATTCGATACTCCAATCAGAAAAACGGATCCAGTCAACTGTTTCGTCCTCGATTTTTCGCCCGACAAAAAAGTTGATAACCGTTCGAAACCTGCATTGATCCGTTTTTGAAACGGCATTCTTCATTATTGTTTTCGAGCTATAAATCCGCTTTTTGGGAGTCGACTGATGCCACCTCAGCTCTTTTAATTTGGGAAAGCTTCGGGAAAACGTAACAAACAACCGGGAGAGATAAACAAGTTTTTACGCGCCCTCAAATCATCTGCACATTTGTCACCCGGGGTTCTCCGGTTCTAATTGATGGGGAACGGCATTCGTCCTGTCGAACTTTTCAAACGTTGATTCACAATCTGGGCGAGGGTTCGGACGTGCTTATTGACTTCGACGTTTATCACCACTTTTTTGGTCGATTCGTTCGGTGAAATTGAAACAGTTTGGCGACGAAAGTTTCAGGAAGAGGCGTGAAATCCGCCGAAAGATGGACGATAAAACATCGGTTTGGGTATTTTGATGATTCCAGGAGCCTGATTGGTTGTGAAGTTATTGAGAATTGCACTACACGTACACAGTTTCATGAGTCAGTTTCGCATATCGTCGTCAAGATGCAACACGTGCTAACTGATTTTTGGCAACTCTTCAGGCGAGACAAGAAAAAAAAAAAAAAAAAAAAAAAAACGCTGCAAATTACTACACAATGGTTTATTATTTTCTTATATTGATCACTCGTCTGCAGAGCCACCAACCATCCAACATAAAGAAAAACATCGATCGTATTTCGGTCATCTATAATTTGAACGGAGATTAGGCCTCTTTAGCGATTCACACTCGTGTTTCTGATTTATCGTACGTCCAAACATTAAATTCTTGTATCGAGCAAACGGTTTGTCCTACAGAGCTCTGGGTGGTCTCAAAAAATTCTAAAGATTCTATAGAATCACAAATTGAAGGAAAAACAATACCTTTATATCAAAATTTTTTGAGTTAGGGCGTTTTCAAAATTTCAAAATTGATTTTGGAACCCTTAGACGTAACCTACATCAACCAAAATCTTCGGGGCACAATTAGACCCCAATTGGAGCCTACATACCAAATTTCATCAAAATCGGTCAGTGCTAAGTGGCAAAAGTGCCGCGGACGGAGGACGGACGGCCAAATTTTTATTCGATTTTTGGATTCTACGTACCTTGAAACGTAAACCATCAAATTTTGAGGGGTGTTAATTTTTTTTTTCTTTGTCGATTCCAAAGGTTCATTATTGAAAATAATAAACCAAAACTGGAAGAAGGTCGAAAGTATCGATTTTTCACTTTCTATCGATTATTGATCCTTGGACCCTCTAGAACCCAAGCGTATAGGCCTGAAAGATCGAATCGAATCGAAAGTAACCTAAATAAGAAAATATCGATTTAAGAACCTAAGAATTTAAGGTAGCATTTTGAAGCGTATGGTCGTTTTTCTCAAAATCCATTTTTTCTGTTATAAAACACTGAAATACTGCAGCTTCGTCATTTTTTGAGCTACAAGGATGCTTTTGGTCTTAAATTCTTCATAAATCTATACAGATTGAGAAAATAGCAATAACTCCATTTCGACGAACGCCGACAAGAGGTCCCTTTTCGCTTTCCGCCTCACATATATAATTGGTAAATGCTTGGAACATACCATTTTTCAAATACATATTCCGTGGGGTAACTGTAATGAACAAGAAAGGGTCTCAGTGACAACAAATAAGGGCGCCTGAATGATATTGATTCCGTGTTTCTCTCACGGAGAAAAACCTCCATTAATGTCTCAAGAAGATGCAAGGGAAAGTAGGGGAGCACGTTGTGTGGCGCACGTTGAGATAATGGAAACTCTGCTCGCTCCAGGGGTAAGTGACGTGCGGTAATACAAACCAGAGCCCGTCAAATAAACTAGTTGTGTTGATGATTCGTACTAGAAACAGGTGGCGATAAGAAACAGTGATGAGAGAGGGCGTAGGAGAGGGTGTCTCTTGTAAGTCCTACCCCACTTAACCAGTCGCGTAACTGTTTCTGAACTAAGTACAAAGTTCGCTTCTCCTCCTTCTCACGTTTTATCCCCGGAATATTATAAACAAAATTTCCCACCAACTCCTCCTTCCCTTACACCTGACAAAAATATTATCTCCATTAAAGTAAATAATCAGAACTAACGGAGGTTTTCTCCTAAAGTGGGTTGCAATTTACGAGGAAACTCCGGTTAAGTGGAAGATGTAGTTAACTTAAGGTTTCCACTTAACCAGTTTGGAGTGCAAGAGATTTCCATAAAAAACCCGTACCTGGGGTTGATCAAGTGTGGACACACTTCCAACTAATGTATCTCATGAAATTTCAGTTTATAGGACAGCTGCTGATGGTCGGTTTGGAAGTTAAATAATTTGTACGGGGGATTCATCGATGTCCTCCCAGAGGCCAAAAAACATATCGATATCTACCCGTTGTGTTGATGTGTTCCCCTTTAAAATTATAGATATCCTCCCGTAGTCATGCAGCATTTTGGAACATATTTAGTTAAAGCTATAGTAGTCAAGTATACAGGGTGTCTACACTCAAGATGGTGTCTAACTTCGTGGTTCAATACTACACAATAGCAATTTTAGCATTTTTTTCTTAATCCACTCAAAATGCCTTTTTTTCACTTCAAAGTTTTTTTTCGCGTTTTCGAGCTTACGTCATAAAAATTGTCATAACTCCTGTTATTTACAAGGTAAATTTAATGTTTATATTGAGTAAAAAGGTGTAACTTTATGCTCACAACCATATTTACGAATAATGCGAATTTTATGTACAAAAACCAAGGTTTTCCTAAGAAAAATCCACTTTTTAGCAGTCGGAATCATTTGGAAGTGCCACCTTTGGATTTAGCGTAAAAAATTACGAAGGAAATAAAACCAAACTCGTCAAGATTGAGGGAGATCATCTACCGCGTAAAACACTCGATTTTCTTGTAAAACACACGTTTTCTTGCATTCAAACTTGATTTACTTATCCAATTTGAATTTTATCAAGAAAAATTGATAGACCGTTAGAAAGTTGACATTTTGGGCACGTTTGTCCGAAGAGCGCTCATCGAAATGGGCAGGCGTTCAAAGTGATAACTTCGATAAGAAAAAATCAAATTTCGGGGAAAATGTTATGATTTGCTTTCTAACTTGATTTTACAGAGACGTTTTATCGCTAAAAGATTTTGGTTTTACACTGGGTAGCTTGGAAATTTAACGCTATTTCCGACGATATCCTTATATTTGAATTTACTTGGTAAATAACAGGAGTGCAATACTTTTTATTACGTAAGGTCGAAAACGCGAAAAAAATAGTAAACCAAAAAAGGCATTTTGAATGGGTTAAGAAAGAATTGCTACGAGACATTTTTTGTTGGGAATATTGTGTAGAATTGGTCCCTGAAGTTATGCCCATCTTGAGTGGAGACACCCTGTATACCATAATGTTTCAGTAAAATATACGTATATTCATCGTAAAATCAACAACAAACCATAAATTGCCATGAAAGGGGTCCGTCATCAAGACCGAATTTCGAGCTTACACGAACCATGTAGGAGGGATGGCAGCCATTGGGTAGTGCCGGCCAAGGAGATTTTGAAAAACACTGGAAATGTTTTCACAAAGATTAATTATTTTTCTATACATATAGATCATTTGTCTGCAAAGAACAGGGCTTTGCCATTGTTACCATTGTTAATCAACACGAAGAAAAACATCGATCGTATTTCGGTCAGCTAACATTTGAACGGAGATTAGACCTCTTTTGCGATTCACACTCGTGTTTCTGATTTATCGTAAGTCCAACCCTTAAATTCTCGTAAGGAGCGAACGGTTTGTCCTAAAAAATTCTAAAAATTCTATACTATCTTAAATTAACGGAAAAATAATACCTTTATTTAAAAATTGTTCGAGTTAGATCTTTTTCAAAATTTCAAAATTCATTTTTTGACCCTTAGAAGTGATATACGGAAAGGTGATGAAATTGACAGTTTTTAAGCTTTCGAGCCCCTCTGGCAAATGCCTTGTTTTTATGAAGGAAAATCATCAACATTTTCAACAACAACAAAAAAACAAATAAGAATAATAAAAATAAAACCGAAACTGACAAGATTTCAAGTTTGAGGTAAAATTACTACTCCGGAGTTCAGTGTTTATCGACTGGTCAACGGCTCATCTATTGAGACATTTTACGCTCTTTGCAACGGAATTCTTATTTTTTAATTTTTGAGTGGGAATTATGACCGTGTGAGGTCGAAAACACGAAAAAAAATCTTAAAAGTAAAAAAAGGCGGATTTTAAGGGGTCAATAAAAAACTTTATGAAGAATTTGTAAAAACTACTTCCGAAGTTTGGTGGATAACTTATGGGACACTCTGTATATTATATGATGGAGATGGGATAACTCTTATTCCATTCTCCGGTATTTCCTCTCCTTCCAGTTGGTTGTCAGGATCATAAATCACTCGTGTATAAAGAAACAACTGCATTCTACAATAACTTAGTTCAAAACGGATTATAAACGATTAAATAGCTCTAGACCGCCGAAACTCCCCTTGCGGTCAGTTCACTGGCTCGTCCTGAACCCGACTGACGATTGAAGAAGTATCTAGGGAGAACCCAGCGCCCTCACACTCTTCTTCCAGGGTGCTTGGCATGACGATCCCTACATATAGCTATTTATTGTAAAACATCTTACATTCTTCATTCTTAAGTTCGAAACAGAAACGTCTTCCAGAACTTTTTGGTAAAGTTCTGATTACGAGGAAGAACTTGATACAAAATAAGGGGGAAATCTGAAAATCCTGTTAGAGTGGAGCGCGAGTTGTAGGATCCTCCCCGCTCCGAGATCCTTGGCAAAACCAGGACTGACGCACGACACTCAATCTCTGATTCCGAAAAGGCCGGAACATAAACACAAGGATAATCCGCGGAAGGAAGGAGTTACTTGGCAAAGTAACCGAGCTATCTTTTACTTGTACGTCCAATTCCCGAGTCCCACTTCTCCAGACTTTTTTCTCTTCTTCGCTTCAAGAATCGTCTCCCTTCTCTCCTCCACATATCCCTTTTTTCCGGAGGTCCTATCTCCCGGATACGGGCCCGAGGCTATGAATATCCTCTTCCCTCCCTCTATATCGGTTTAACATAGGATAGACTTAAATTGAAGGTTTACCCCTTCTCGCGCGGGCGTTTCCACGAAGAAAGCTACGGTTTTCGTCCAATCAGAAAATTGGCCGGAATAGTTGGCGTATCTACTTTAGTTTTACGGTGTAACAATTCAAGGAAAGTGTCCGAGTCGCTTCTACGAAGTTTATCGAAGATCCTTGATGATATTTTTCCCCTTCAGTCACTGAGTAGTCGTTCTTCACGAAGAATCGATTTAAATCTATCTAAAAGAAAATCGTATAATTTTTTTTTCAAGCAGAATGAGTGAATTACCTACCAGAAACTAACTATTGAGCAACAAGATACATGAATTTAACTAAATTTCAAATAACTATTTATACCCATACAGGATGTATAAATAGTATAAACGTCTAAAAAGATGTATATATGGAGGTGGAGAAATTGACCAAGCTAGTCTTCAGTATTATTCTTTCTTTATTATCACGACGTTTCGGTCCTGGATTCGTGATAATAAAGAAAGAATAATACTGAAGACTAGCTTGGTCAATTTCTCCACCTCCATTTACATTGGGCTAGTCAGAAACCTACCGAAATAGATGTATATATGTATGAATATATGCCTTTTCCTGCTTCCTTCAACTTCTTTATCAGACCTCACTGTAAACATCTTCGGGCCTTCCTCTTGAAAACAACGTGAGACGTAAGTTTCGGATACCAACACTTTCCTTGAAGCTAATCAAGAAAAACAACAACACAAACACGATATGAAACACACGATTTGAATCACAACTATTTCATAATTTAATCCTGTAGAATGGTGTGCAAGGGGGGTTGCGAGAATTGAATATTCAATTCGTGCATAAATACCAAGTAAATTAAAAAAAAATATTCGGACCTACCAAAATTCAATACTGAGCTTTCACATACCAACGGTGATGGAATCCGTCTAATAGCGTTGAAAATTACGTGGAATTCCACCCCTAGTTCGTCGAACCTGCCCGAGGCCCAACGAACCAGAAACCTTGATTTCCATGAGCGCAACCACGTTTTTTAGCATTCAAACGTATTTTTCACCCCTAATTAGCGGAGTAAAATTAAAACAAATTATATCATTGGAAAGCTGAGATCTTCGCGCAGTTTTTGATGTAGAAGTTCGTGAAGAATCATGTGGAAGTTGAACCTTAACAATCAAAAGAAAAAGTAGGAAATTTTGACAATTTTACAAAAATGACTTTACGAGTTGATTTTTCACCTATCACGACCTTACACAAATTTTTTGTATAACCACTAGAAAAATGATAAATTTAACGCCTTATCCAACGGTGTAATTATATTTTGGATTGCTCGTAAATTGAGCGAGTTATGGTCATTTTTGTGGCTTGAGGTCGAAAACACGAAAAAAAATCTTAAAATTAAAATAACTCGGAAATTAGGCGTCTAACGAAAAATTGCTGATAGACACTTTCTTACTTAAATTAGTTGTAGAATTGACTCCCCAAGTTTTTCGGTCCTTAACATGGGACACCCTGTATAGTCGTCACCCTGTATACAGGGTGTAAGCCTAACTGGTCTGCCATACGGTACCAGTCGATTCTATAACTAATTTGCAACAAAATATGTCTCGTAGCAATTTCTTTTTAAACCCTTCGTTTTCGAGTTATTTTAACTTAAAACTTTTTTTTTCGTGATTTTGACCTTATGTCGTTAAATCGGTCATAACTCCTTCAATTTGCTGTGTAAATTACAATTTGAGGATACCGTTGGAAAGAACAATTAATTTCCTAACGGATACATGCCTTAACGTTTTTGAGTCAAGGTTTAAGACATGAAAACGTCCTCTAAAAAGAGAATTTTACGTAATTTTGGAAACCTGGAATTTTTTCAATCTCAAATTGAACTACGAGAATCCATACTTTTTCAAGATGCAAGAACAGTGAAAACTGCACCAGAATCTCAGCTTTCCAATGGTATAATCAAAACACATTCTACAACCGAATTTAGGGGAGAAATTCGTGTTTGAACGCGGAAAAACGTGAATTTTTTCAACGAAATCAGCGCTCTGGCCTCCTGTTTCCGGAGGCCTCGCGGTTTACTGCGGCACCCACTCGCACACTCCCATCGTCCGACCCCTCAGATCGACTAGGCGGAGCGCCGATTTCGTTGAAAAAACGCTGCAAATTATTACACAATGGTTTATTATTTTGCTTCCTCACTACCGAAGGTAGGGAAGCTTTGTATTCGTGAAAGAAGTGAAAAAAAAAAATGTCCTCCAAAATCAAAATTTCCACTTGCTTTTTGCGTTTTACAGCTTCCCGAACAATTTTGGTTCCGTGTCTGTCTGTCTGTCTGTCTGTCGGTCTGTCGGTCTGTCTGTGGTCAATCCTTGTCCCGGGCAAAACTATACTAACCTGTGGTCCGATTTTGATGAAATTTTCAGGGATTGTGCGGGTTAGGTCCTAGACGGTCCCCTATAAATTTCAGCACCTTCGGACCAATAGGAGCGAGTGCGCATGCGCAAACGTGAATTTCCTGGAACCTCGGTTTCTCGGTTTCTAATGAACCGATTTTGCTCAAATTTGGAGGTTAGTTAGGGACTACCTAACTTATAATAAAAACAATATATTTATATCAAAATTTTTTGAGTTAGGGCGTTTTCAAAATTTCAAAATTGATTTTGGAACCCTTAGAAGTGACCTACATCAACCAAAAGCTTCGGGGCACAACTAGACCCCAAATGAAGCCTACATACCAAATTTCATCAATATCGGTCAATGCTAAGTGGCAAAAGTGCCGCATACGGCGTACGGCGGACGGCGGACGGACGGCCAAATTTTTATTCGATTTTTGGATTCTACGTACCTTGAAACGTAAACCATCAAATTTTGAGGGGGTGTTAAAAATTTTTTTTTCTTGGTCGATTCCAAAGGTTCATTATTGAAAATAATAAACCAAAATGCACGTTTTTCCGCGTTCAAACACAAAATTCTCCCCTAAATTTGGTTGTAGAATAGGTTTTGATTGTACCATTGAAAAGCTGAGATTCTGACGCAGTTTTCACTGTTCTTGCATCTTGAAAAAGTATGGGTTCTCGTAGTTCAATTTGAGATTGAAAAAATTCCAGGTTTCCAAAATTACGTAAAATTCTCTTTTTAGAGGACGTTTTTATGTCTTAAACCTTGACTCAAAAAAAAAAAAACGTTAAGGCATCTATCCGATAGGAAATTTAATGCTCTTTCAAACGGTATCCTTAAATCGTAATTTACACAGCAAATTAAATGAGTTATGACCGATTGAATGACATAAGGTCAAAATCACGGAAAAAAAGTTTAAAGTTAAAATAACTCGAAAACGAAGGATTTAAAAAGAAATTGCTAGGAGACATTTTTGTTGCAAATTAGTTATAGAATCGACTGGTACCGTATGGCAGATCAGTTAGGCTTACACCCTGTATATCGTCGCCATCCCTATCCGTTATTTTGTGGTGTTATCACACTGATATCCTAGTGTAACTACCGCTCCCAAGCGGTAACGATTGACACTAGGCTTGTAACGATACTATTGTAGAGCTCGTCGAGATCTATCTGCCTGTAAGTTTTACTTAAAATTTGTATATTATTATGACCGTATAATTAAGACAGCGAAATAATTCGTCACGTTGGTCGCTTGCAAGAATCAAAGTGAACATTTATTTAACCACTGGTAAACATGTATTTTAAACTACGTAACGAAGTGGTTTCTAGGTGCCCATCGCCACAATATTTTGGACTTGTTACTCTGCTGTTCTCAAGGTGCGATTTAATATTGGCGAAACTACTGCAGCAAATCACGTTCAAAGTTTGGTGAAACTCATTTGGAAGTCGCACTGTTGGGCCTCAGTTGACACCGGATTGTCATAAAGCGGTGTGGAGGGGGGGGGGGAGATACGGTAATCTAAGGTCTCGGTAAATTCAGGATTATAACGCAAACTGAGGACGTAGGCCGTAACTCCCCGGGGAGGAGGGGAGCGCTGGAGGGACATCTTGGTCAACAGAAGCGCAAGATAGAGAGGCCCCCCCGGAACCGAGGCTAAGCCCCTCCCGCTCTCTGAATTAGCCTCTCCCCGTTCGTTCGGAACAGTTTGCCTTTCCGATTTGTCCCAACTATAAATTAATGCGACATTTATGGTTTGGATTAAGACCTTGGCGTTAAGGGAATGGGTTTTCGAGGTTTAGATCAAACAGTGCTGCCTAAGGATCCCTCCTGCCAGACCTCACCCTCGGGTTTCTCGGTCTTTATCCATAACCGTGAGGGCCTTCGGAAACCGCACTGGGCCTCCCCGGCGAACCTCGCAAACACTCGGCCCATATTAACATGTGCCTAATTCCGTCGTCTAAACCTCCCTGAGACCCTTATTTATGATTTGAAATGCGATTGTACAAATTTATGACGCTTCCCTCTTCAGCAACTTTGCTTTTCTCCTCTCACTCGCAGGGACTTTGCTCGTCCTCCAATTAAATCTCTTCCTGAACAAACAAGGACTAACGCTGTCCGAGAGCCAACTGAGAAAATAAATTTCTCGCTACCGACTTACGTTGTTTCCCTCTTTCCTTCCTTAATTATCATTAACATAAATCTGCTTATTGTTCTCATCTCATCATCTCTCAACACATTTAGCAGCCCTGCTTGCTGACAATTTCCAGCTGTGATTCACCTTCTGTGAATCATAGCGAGGAGATATTATCTTCAACAGTTACGAAAATGTGTTTCGGTTTATTATTTTCAACTAGCTGAAAAGCCTACTAAAAGCAGGCAAACATTGTATGTATTGGATTCCTCCGACTCTTCCCGCCTTCGACTCCTCCCGCCACCGACTCCTCCCGTACCAACTACTCCCGTCTCCGACTGCTCCCGCCTCCGACTCCTCCCGCCACTAACTCCTCCCGTCTCCGATTCCTCCCGTCTCCGATTCCTCCTGTCTCCAATTCCTCCCGTCTCCGACTCCTCCCGCCTCCAACTCCTCCCGTCTCCAACTCATCCCGCCTCGGAATCTTCCCGCCCCCAACTCCTCCCGTCTCCGACTCCTCCCGCCACCGATCCTCCTGCCCCGACTCCTCCTGCCCCAACTATTCCCGTCTCCGATTCCTCCCGCCACCAACTCCTCCCGTCTCCGATTCCTACCGTCTCTGATTCCTCCCATCTCCGATTCCTCCCGTCTCCGACTCCTGCCGCCTCCGACTCTTCCCGCCCCAACTCCTCCCGTCTCCGACTCCTATCGCCTCCGACTCTTCCCGCCCCCAACTCCTCCCGCCGACTCCTCCCGCCACCGACTCCTACCGCCCCAACTACTCCCGTATCTGATTCCTCCCGTCTCCGATTCCTCCCGTCTCCGATTCCTCCCGTCTCCGATTCCTCCCGTCTCCGATTCCTCCTGTCTCCAATTCCTCCCGTCTCCGACTCCTCCCGCCTCCAACTCCTCCCGTCTCCAACTCATCCCGCCTCGGAATCTTCCCGCCCCCAACTCCTCCCGTCTCCGACTCCTCCCGCCTCCGACTCCTTCCGCCACCGATCCTCCTGCCCCGACTCCTCCTGCCCCAACTATTCCCGTCTCCGATTCCTCCCGCCACCAACTCCTCCCGTCTCCGATTCCTGCCGTCTCTGATTCCTCCCATCTCCGATTCCTCCCGTCTCCGACTCCTGCCGCCTCCGACTCTTCCCGCCCCCAACTCCTCCCGTCGCCGACTCCTCCCGCCTCCGACTCTTTCCGCCCCCAACCCCTCCCGTCTCTGACTCCTCCCGCCTCCAACTCCTCCTTTTTTTTACCTCAAGTGTGGCACATGTTTTTCCATTATTTTTGACGCTGAATCACATGGTGAGGTCCTTTATTCGATTTCATCGTTATTTTTCCTAATTTAGAAGGAAAAATTATGTTTTGGACTTTATTTTCCCTCCCTCTTCCGCAACACTGGCTGGGGACCGGCCATGGCGGGATTAAAAATAAAATCCTCACTTCTAAACTCTAAAAAAATATTGTAGGTAGGCAATTACCTACTTTAATGTTAGAAAAAAAATCAAAAAGCATCTCATCTCAACCTTCTGACCACTACAACTGTTCTCATGATACAGCCGAATCATCTCCACCATTTCTTGAGTTGAATAAATGAGGGGCGAGGCATTGTGGACAGTCACTGGAAGTAACTATTTGAAAATTGAACTAACATGAGCAATAACAGGTTGATCTTATTTTTCACTCATCCGTAATTGACATGTTCCCACAAGCTCATAAAGATCGATGTCAACATCAGTGATAAAAATCGGAGTAGACGGTCTTTGACCAGTCGGGTGCCGACCCCCAACCCAAGGTGAAGAATGATAATACATTCATTTTTATTATTCTTTTTTTTTTTGAGAAGAAAAAAGTATAAATCTAAAGTAGAGTAGAATCCAAAAATCTAAAACAAATTTGGCCGTTCGTCCGCCGTCCGCGGCATTTTCCCCACTTAGCATTGACCAATTTTGATGAAATTTGGTATGTAGGCTCCATTTGGGATCTAGTTGTGTCCCGAAGATTTTGGTTGATGTAGGTCACTTATAAGGGTTCAAAGATAAATTTTTAAATTTTGAAAACGCCCTAACTCGATAATTTCTGGGTTAATTTGAAGTATCGATAGTATAGGTACTTTGAGCCGATATTATCGAAGTAACGATATCCAATAATATTGGTATCGAAAACATATCGAGTATTGATACTTCCTGAGAAATATCGTATCGAATCGAGTATCGTCGATCGTATCGTGCCGTCCCTAATTGTTGTTGTTGTTGGTTGTTGTTGCTGCCTTGTTCTCGCCGCTGAACTAGCTTGGGTAGGTCTTGTTCCTGGGATTTTCCCCGTAACAATAATAAACAAAAAACAAAATAAATGTTGTGCAACTCATTCTGTTAATAAGTTTGATTCCTGAGCTCGGGGAACCTAACGGATGGTCGATGAATGAATATTACGAGTCGTTACAGCAAATAACCGAGTAATTATCCGTGTCTGATCTACAGTAATTCCTCCCACCCAGCCCTGAATCCAGCATAACTTCCCCAACTTCGTCTTTAATTGTAATCCATAAACCTCCCCCGAACTCCTTCTTCTGCCTTGTAATTGGAAAGTAAAAGGAAAAGAGGAGTGAGAAGTTGATATAAGAGGCCCGCAGACCCCCGACGAGTCTCCCACCGCAAACCGAGCGCTTCGAAACGCTCTGCAAAAGTAAAGCGACAGTCATAATTTGAAGAAGTGAAACAATAAAACTTAACAGAAAAGGCCTTGGTAGAGAAAGGGAGAAGCCCCTTCTGGGACCTATTAAAGAATACACCTCCCGTCCCACGTAAAAAACTGCGATGGAAACAGGCTACCAACTCCTGGAGCAATTTCTACCGTATTTACGGTAGACGTACCTTCCCTCTTGATCACATTTTACCTACATAACAGAATTATAACCTTCCGCATAAAGTGGAAAGGAAAAAGGCAATCGTCCGGAAAACCCTTTCATATTGCAAAGTGAAGTTGAATTGCGCCAAGTTTTTGTTCGGAGACACTCTTCCCTTGGTTAACTATTTATGCCCTTTGTTAAAGACATTCATTTGGGCTTCCCGCTTTGCCACCTCGTGCCGAATTCATTAGGATTTAATGCGGTTTTACCGCCATTTGGCTTCCCTCGCCTGCTGGGTTCATTTGTTATGGCGCCCGCCGTTCCTTCCGACTTTCTCTATTCATAGAGTTTGTAACATTTGGACGTTTGCGAGACAACTACGTACTTGTGGGCACTTCTACCTGAGCAGGAGGTATTATCGTTGCAGTTCAAACGCTGCTTATCCTAGAAAAAATTAAATTTCACAGATTTTTGAACGAATTTATTTCTGTTTTTTAGCAAATTTTCAAAAAATTCGCAATGACCTCAAAATTTTTAGAATTGACTTTTTTGAAAAAATGTTTCACTGGAACCCGTTTTTGAACATTCTGGAACGATCCCTGAAGTTTTTTCAAAAATCATATATGTGAGGCGGAAAGCGAAAAGGGACCTTTTGTCGGCGTTCGTAGAAATGGAGTTATTGCTATTTTCTCAATCTGTATAGATTTATTTTCTGTATTGAAGTATCCTTGTAGCTCAAAAAATGACAAAGCAGCAATATTTCAGTGTTTTTAAAACAGAAAAATGGATTTTGAGAAAAACGACTTTAAACTTCAAAATGCTACCTTCTTGTTATTTCTCAGAGTTAAGGAATGATTCAAACTTCTAAATTCACTTCACATTATGCTGTATGTAATCCAACTGAAAAAAAGCGGAATAATACAAAATTACAATAACGAAAAAATGAAATCCAATAGAAAAAAACGGAATAATCAAAGTTAAAATTCTAACAAAATACCAAACATTCAGGTTTGGCGTTTTTGCTTCCGTCTGCCAGTTTCCTTATGCTTTTGCTGATTACTTCCAGTCATTGGTGAAGTAATCAGCAAACACTGCGTAGTCTTCTTCCCCGATTTCACCTCCACCACACACTTCGTTCACAACCCGAAGTATTTCGTCATCAACGTGCTCAGACATTGTAAATATTCGTAGGGAAAATAACTTTCTTTACGAACAGACGCAAACAATCACCATCGAAGTACGAAAAATGTAAACAAAAAAACCAGGTGGTAATAGAAGTTTTGTAACCTCCACTTTACCAAGGGGCCGATAAGAGGTCCCTCTTCTTAAATCGATATTTTCTGATTTAGGTTACTTTCGATTCGATTCGATCTTTCAGGCCTATTCACTTGGGTTCTAGAGGGTCCAAGGATCAATAATCGATAAAAAGTGAAAAATCGATACTTTCGACCCTCTTCCAGTTTTTAGCCCTCTCCTCGAAATCAGCTTTGCCGACAAGAGGTCCCTTTTCGCTTTCCGCCTCACATATCCTATATATATAGGTATATAGTGTGTCATTCCGCACAATAACTCGAGTAATTATTTAGACAATTTTCCTTAGTTTTCGCCAACAAACGAAAGGTCATGTTCGTTAGCCAGAAATTTTGGAGAATCCAAAATGGTCCACATTTCAAAAAAAGTCCAAAAAAAACGGGGTTTTCTCGTTTTTTTGTGGTTATTACCTTCACAATCATGGTAATATATTGTATATTCGGATTCAGAACAAAATTTATGATATCAATGCGTTTTTACAAAGAATGAAAATTGTCCAAAAATTAAGAAAAGTATGTATATATTTATATATATAATGAAAACGTGCGTATATTTGTTGTACTCAGAAATGCCGTGTGGGTACTCTATGAGTTTGTGGAAACGAGTAGAACATAAATATGGACTCCTAAGATCTTCAAAGCATACCCAGTGCATACAGTATGTTGGTATGGAAGGTATAGGTACTGAATACTTCAGAAAGTTCTCCAAGGTTTGAGCGCTTTTTGATGATTCTGTTCGCCGGTCAACTAACGACAGGGTTACAGGGGGTTTCAGCTATGTAAGCTTCGTGGTTCTAGAGCTACCTCCCCCCTCACTGTTCAACAAAGAGTATTGCATTTCTGTACACTGTGCTTATCTGACCTGTGGGAGTGTTTCAAAGTGAGTTTAGGCAGCCTCATCAACCGGAAAATGTGGTGTTATGGTACGCTGAAATTAGCTTAACAGCCCTTTGGATACCTCAAAGTGGTTGGAAGGAACTCAGGAGAGCCAGATCAGCAGTCTGATCAATAGAGCTGACTTATCTTTTCCTCTATCATAATCGATGCAATGATGTTCACAGCTTTTTAATGACCATTTACCTATTATGAGGAATTACTGAAAAGTCTAGAAAAATGACGGAAGAAGCGAAATTCTCTCTTACTCGCTGAAAATCGATGTACATAAATGGTATTCCAATTTACCAATATTATCACATCATGCACTATAATGCTGAATTAAGTAGGCATAGACAGACAATCAGGTACCCTGAATACAGCGGGGGTGAGCACCAGCTGACAATATGGGCAAGAATATATTCGCCGTCTAGCTCTCCCAACCGGGTTCCGTGGTGTAGTGGTTATCACATCTGCTTTACACGCAGAAGGTCGCCAGTTCGATCCTGGCCGGAATCACAATTTTTACATCTTCCCCGTCTTCATAAAAAAATTATATTAATTTTCAAGTTGTAATATTTTTTAGGTGTACTCGTTATTATTATAGTAATTTTTGCGCTTCTCCACTTATGAGTAAATTATTATTATCATCTACACTCTAATTATGTAATAAAGCAAATTCAGCGCTACTCCTATTTCATAAACGATGCTGGAATGTTGAAAATATTGAACACATCGTCCAAACTAGAGTGTAAGCAGGACTTCGCCAGAGTGAAATTCGACGCGCCCCACCGGGAAGGTCCTGAAGACGGCGCACGAGGTTTACCCCTCCTTCAAGTCCTAGCTGTCGTGCGGGTCATTGCCTAGTTCCAAGACGTTCCTCGGAATAAATCAATTAACTTTTATACAAAGAGTGAGAGGCTAATTTTCGCACCATTCTGTAGAAGTGATCAGATCCGGTCATAGATTGTAATAAGATATGTGGCGGTTCACATAATAATATAAAACACAATAAATTCAACAAAATTATCAATAATATAACATATAAATATTCAAATGCTTAGTGATTTATTATTCGTAATTATTAGTGAGAACAAATTCCTCATTAGAAACACATAAATTTTACAAAATTTCATCACATTTATCATTTATATATTGAAATAGAGTAATAACGCTCTGCTACCATGAAATAGAGTTGGAAATATTCTGATGGAATAACCAGCTAGTATTTCTACCGTCTGATTCTAGGACTGCAGTGAGGACATCTTCGGGACTAAGGCAACTCTAATTGTAATAAAAACCGTCAAAGATCGTCATATTTAGGAAGATCGTAGGACATTAACTGCCCATGAGCCCACGAATTGCCAATCGAGGTTACCTGGTTCTGAACAATCTCGAAGTCTCGTGCAGTGAGAGGTGAGAGGTCCAGCAAGATCAAAAGAACTTGTTGAAGGTTTTTGTACCTCATCAGGCCCTGGGTGAACTTTCTTTCTTACTGAAATCGGAACGCGAAACATCGTACCACTTTCCTTTCAGTTTTCAACGAGATAGTGATATTCGACCAAATCTTGAGAATCTTCAGAATCAGAGCTACATAATAATAATACATAATAATACCTACATTACATTATTCTAAGTCATTTTTGATATTTTTGCTGTGAACCAAAGTGAGACAAAACGGATTAAAAACTATTAGTATTCCAAGCCAATGTGATATTATTGAATAAATTTATCGAGTGTTACCTACACGTTTTTACTTGAATCCTGAAAATTCGGACTGATGATGAGAATGAAAAATGTTCTTCGTTTATAATTTAAGTATAAATGATAGAAAATAAAATGAAAAAAAAAAAAAAAACGGAGAAATGTCCCCCGGTTGGTGGTAGAAGTGGGTCTGATTTTATCACGATATTATCTCAGGAATCGATGTTTTTCAGTTTTTTTATTTTTTTTATTTTTTTTTTTACCGAACCGATAGTTGACGTATCAAGGTAGCCAACAATCGGTTTTGAAAAAAGCTATAAAATCGGACTTCTGAAAATATACCTCAGTACATTAAGGGTTAAATAACCATGGGTTAAATAACCATAAGGGTTGATCCATATCAAATTATACTACTTATCAAATAGTGGAAGAGTAACAGTATTCTCAATATTAATTTCATTCCCCACTAAACAATCCACGATATTTTAAAGTGTAGATACTGGAAGATAGGCAGTGACTGTAGATAGTAGAATAGCCCCATCGACCCCAACAATCCATTCTAATTCAACAGTTCCTCCTCCCACATAGGAGGAACAAACAGAGGAAGAAACAGTCCCGAATGTCCGATAAAAGAACTTGATAAAGCAGGGAGAAAAAGGTTGCCGTCATTCGAACTTGAATGGATCATATAATAACTATAAACTGCCTGAACTATAAAATGCTTGTACGTTTCCGTTTCCTCCCTACTCTTTCCATCACAGCAATAACAGTTCAATAAAAACAGAATGGACGTGGGATGGATACATACGAGTATTTCCCATTTTCGTATTGACCGGTGGTGAGTAGAGGGAGAAAACCTAAATTGCAATTTTATAGTATTAATTTTGAATCGTTTAAAAATTGACGATTTATAACTAACTAGCTGAAAAGCCTGCTCAAAGCAGGCAAAAAATTCTGGGTATGTAAAAAAAATTTGATGTCGTGGCCTGGAATCGAACCCGGGACCCCCACGTTCGGGTGACATACGTACGCACGTACGTACGTACGGTTGGGGATTTATGTATATAGATTATGGCTCATTTCCGTAAAAGAACGTTCATGTGAGATTCACACTGTTTCTGACTCGTCATTTGCCCAACCCAGAAAAACGGAGAGAGCCAACCTTGCGAAAGAAATGTCCACCTACTTAGGACCAGGGGTTTTTTCTTTCTTCTTCCAATAGTAGGTGGTCGGTCCTCTGGAACTGGTTACGAGCTAGCTCACAGGGACCCAAGTGTTCCGATATGTTTATTTATTTATTCAATACGGGCAAGCCCAATACAACGTTATAAAAAATTTACATGTTAAAGAGAAGTACAGATGATAGATAACAGAGGAGACAAGGTTAGGTTTTATTAGTCCATGTTGCTTATAATTTTGTTTTTGATGACCTTCGCTGACTGATGAAAAATATCCAGGTCGGGGCACTTCTGGATGGCCTGATTCCTCACTCGGGGCATCCTGCATAGTGGGCGGTTGTATAGGTAGTTAGAGGAGGAGAATGGTGTCCAGAAGAGATCGTGAGAACGTGTGCCGAATCGAGGGACGAGAAATCTAATCTCCGCCAGGAGAGCTGGTGCGTCCACCGATTCCCGAACCGATCTCAGCAGAAATCCCACATCCGCTTGGTGTATGCGAGCTGAGGGACTCAACAAGTTAATCTCAGCAGCCAGGGAATTGTAATCGAGGTCCTCCCGCGCTATACGAAGCTTTTATGCCACGTACCTTAAAAATCCACGGTGAACCCTCTCAACTTGGCTGATGTGGCACTGGCAAAATGGATTCCAGACAACCGAGGCATACTCCAAAATTGGAGTCACCAGCGCTTTGTTGAGTGTCATAATAGCTGGCATGTAATCGAATTCTCTCTGGTGTTCCGCTTGATGAATCCCAAGACCCGCATTGCACGGCCAGGGATGGCCGAAATATGGTCCGAGAACGAGATACACAATGGAGAAGCACTCCCAAGTCGCGCACGGCATTAACCCGCCTTAATGGTTCATTGCCTATCATGTATAGGTGGACAAACGAAATCTGGGAGCGGCGGAACGTCATTACTGAACACTTCGACGGGTTGAGAGACAAACCACTCGATGGGCACCAACGCATGAGGGAGTCGAGACTCTCCTGCTGCACCAAACAGTCAGAGGGTGAGACTATGGTGTGAAACAGCTTCAGATCGTCAGTGAACAGAAGCAACCTAACTCCCTTGAATATGGTTTGAATATTGTTAATGGCCAGTAGGAAAAGCAAGGGACCCAAATGGGAACCCTGCAGAACTTCTGATGAGGCAAAGAAGGGTCTTGATACGGTGTCCCTCAGTCGAACCCCCATAGATCGATCGGTCAAGTAACTACTCTCCATCCACTCAAGTATGTTCATCAATACACGCGCATATAACGATTTCTGATCTCCTGGGTGGTGTCATTTGTTAATAAAACGCTGCAAATCATTGCTCAAAGGTTTATTATTTTCTGTATAGAGCACCCTTCTGTATAGATCACTGGTTCTCCATCAATAGCACCTACCATCATCTGTATTCTCCCTTGACCTTCCCTCTCAAATTTCAGCTTCCTGCGTTCAATAGATTTGAAAATGGCTTCGAAGCTCACTCAGCTGATCAGTGATCTGAAGAGTGAAGAAGATCTCCTCGAATGCTGGAGACGCCTGGAAGAGCACTTCCATTCAATAGGAGTAAAAATGGTTTTGGAGCTCACTCAGCTGATCAGTGATCTGAAGAGTGAAGAAGATCTTCTCGAATGCTGGAGACGCCTGGAAGAGCACTTCCATTCAATAGGATTGAAAATGGCTTCGGAGCTCACTCAGCTGATCAGTGATCTGAAGAGTGAAGAAGATCTCCTCGAATGCTGGAGACGCCTGGAAGAGCACTTCCATTCAATAGGATTGAAAATGGCTTCGAAGCTCACTCAGCTGATCAGTGATCTGAAGAGTGAAGAAGCCTGTGAGCAATGATTTGCAGCGTTTTTTACCCACCAACATTTTTTTTACCTACCAACTTTTTTTTACCTACCAACTAGGTACTACCTACCACACCATACTGGCTTCACACCTTCACAATCAAGTTTATTAGAAAGAACTAAACGCTTCACACTCGATTGGAAAAATAGAAAGCTTCATATGGAAATTTGATTACTGGTTAGGCAGAAGGCAAAACTGTATACAAATCGAAGAAATGAACAGCGATCGCATTTTAGTCCGATAAAATTTGAATGGAGATTAGACCTCTTATGCGATTCACACTCATGATTCTGTTTTATCGAAGGAAAACCTTCAAGTACTCGTAGGAACCGAACGGTTTGTCCTACAGAGCTCCGGGTGGTCTCAAAAATTTTTTAAAATTCAATACTATTTAAAATTGGTGAAAAAACAATACCTTTATTTCGAGACTTTTCGAGCTATGGCACTCTTGAAAATTTCAACCCTTAATTTTCAACCCTTAGAAGTGGCCTACATCAACCAAAAGCTTCGCGGCACAACTAGACCCCAAATGGAGCCCATATACCAAATTTGAACCAAATCGGTCCAGTGTTGCTAAGAAAAGTGCCGCGTACGGCGTACGGCGGACGGCGTACGGCGGACGGCGTACGGCGTACGGCGGACGGACGGAAATTTTTTTATTCGATTTTCGTATTCTACGTACCTTGAAACGTAAAACATCAAATTTTGAGGGGGGGTTAAATTTTTTTTTTTCTTGCTCGATTCCAAAGGCTTATTATTGAAAATAATAAACCAAAATGGAACATCATCTCAAATTGATTAATAAAGTATTTTAAAACCATTAATTAGGGAATTAATAATATCCTCTTCGAATTCCGGGCGGTGTCATTAGATCCATGGAAAATTGTAAAAGTTTTTAAATATAGAAAAATAATACCTGTAAATTGAAAGTTTTCGAGCTAGGACGTTTTGAAAATGTTTCCTTCCACTTTGTAATCCTTAGAAGTGACTGACACAACCATCGGGTCTCTACTAGACCTCAAATGGAGCCGATAGACCAAATTTCATCAAATAAATATGTCCGAAGAAACTGGACAAAGTGCGAGCGGACGGAAAAATTCTTATTCGGTTTTTGAATTCTAATACCTCAAACCAGAAAATTTTGAGGAGGAATACAATTTTTTCTAGCTCGATTCCAAAGGTTCGTGATTGAAAATAATACACCAAAAGTCGCCCTAGTGTCTATTGAACCACTATTTTGCCCGGAATGCTTTGTAAGTTGCTTCGATACAGGGTGTTACATTTCGTGACGGTCACAGGCCAGAAATCGAGTTTAAAGCTTATTTCCAGCAGAAAATGGCTCCAAGTAATTTTTCTAGATGCATCGTTTTTTTATTTATTCCACTCTTAAGATTTTTTTGTGTTTTCGACTTTATCTCATTTAAACGGCTATAACTCCCCAAATTGTAAGATCCCCTAATGCAAATTCAAAATCTGATTACATCGTTGCGAATAGCGTAAAATTGCCTATTTTCTCGTTAGAAATTAATTTTTTTCTAAGTAGGAAAAACATATGAAAATTGAACTTGAAACAAAAAAATGCTAAAATCTTGAAATTTATCACTTTTTTCAAACTTTCATCTAGGAAATGTAATCCGGCAGGTGAATTTTTGCCAGTTGGCCTAAAAGATGAGCCAAATTTTCAGCTTTCCAACGGTTTAGCCATTAATTTGTATTTTCAAAAAGGGACTTATTACAGTAATTTGTTTTTGAACGGGGGAAAACGTGAATTTCCTTCCGAGTTTACCAAAGTAGCGGAAGCCTTGTTTTCACTTTTCAAGGTTGAAGAAAGTTCTCCAAAATCAAAATTTCCACTCTCGTTTTTCGTTTCACACCTTCCTGAACAATTTTAGTTCCGTGTCTGTGTGTCATGAAATCCTTGCCACATCCATAACTTCTACATCTACATTTCTCTTCCGATTTCGATGGAATGTGGAATCATGCGGATCATGCGAACTGAAGTGTAGACGGTCCCCTATGAAAATCATCATCTCCAGACTGAGAGTAGCTGCAGCGCATGCGCAAACGTGAAATCCTTACTATAGACATAACTTCTAGATTTTTCACTCGATTTCGATGAAATTTTTGAGGGATTGTGCAAGTTAGCGTGTAGGTAGACGGTCCCCAATGAAAATCATCAACTCCGGACTGGTGCTGCTGCGCATGCGCATACGTGAAATCCTTGCCTCAGCCATAAGTTCTACATTTCTCACCCGATTTCGATAAAATGTTCGAGATTATGCAGGTTGGCTTGCAGATGGTTCTCTATGAAAACTATTGCCCCCAAACTGATAGTAGTCGCTGCGCATGCGCAAAAGTGTATTTCTTCCTTGTTACAGCCATAACTTCTTCATTTCTCATTTCGATTTCGTTGAAATTCGAGGCCCCCAAATTGAAAGTATTTTGTGCGCATTCGGAAACGTGAAATCCCTGTAATTGCCGTAACTTCTACATTTTCCAACAATATTATCAGCTATACAATTGGGCAATGGATACGAGGAAGCTATGTGCCACACCCACTTGGCAGACTTTTTTTGTAATGGAATCAGCGTTCCGGCGAAGACGATCTGTGGTTTTTCTGGAGGCATCGCTGTTTACTTCGCCGCCCTCCCATCGACGAACCCCACTAGAAAAAGTTATCAAGAGTATTTTTTTTTTTGTGAAAATTTGCTCTAGAATCAATTTCTTGTCTGTGACCGTCACGAAATGTAACACCTTGTATGAGTTTGATGTCCTCTACGTAACTGTCTGAGATACAAAGATGAAATCAGCCAAAAAATAGCATCTCAACAAAAACCAACAATAAACTGGTAGGTAGGTACTTTTTTTCAAATCATGTGTACCAACCAGATCAACGTTTCGCAGGTACCAATGCGTCTGTTAGCTCGAGTCCCGGAAACGTGAACCACTAAATCAATGTCCAACTTACGCCCTCTGCTCCTACACTCATAAGTGGAATATACGAGGGATTCATTTTAAAGCTGTTAGGAGGCCAGCACGTTTCCTGACAGTTGTTTCCAGAAAGCCTTTTTAAGTCTGAAGAGGTTTTTATTCTCAAACACCGCGACAGGGGAGGGTAAAAAAAAAAAAAAAAAAAACTTGTTATGAATTATAATCAAGAGAGGCGAAAGAGTAGAAAACGTGAAGGTGAGAACTCAAGGGTGAAATTCTAAAATAAAAGTCCTCAACCTTTTTCGCCCTTCCAACTTTGAACGTAGATTTCAGAGGGAAGGTGTGACTCGTGGGAGGTGCCCAACTAATGCACGTAGGCATTTTTTTTTTTTTTTTTGTGATTTTTTTTTTTTTTACCTCACACCTCCAACATAGTGAAGAGGGCAAACGGGAGAAACACTTGGCCTATAACTTCCAACTCGTCTAATTTCAAGTTGGAGAGAACGAGAAAAGGTTTCAGATGGAAATTGTGTTGAAGGAATTCAAATCCAACTTGGTACGTTAACTTTAGTTCCTTTAGTTCCAAGCATCGGATTGAAAACGTGGTATGCTGGTGTTTCGTGAATAGGGGTGCTAGCAATAAACAACCAATTAATTCATCGAATGAGGTTTTATTAGGTTCAATGGACTGTAAAAATAGGTAATAAAATAAATCAAAATGTTTTTCCTTAATAGAAATTTCGAGACTATTGGTATCAGTGCTATGGTACCTAGAAAAATTGTGAAAAACTTCCTAAAGAGCTCTTTACAAGGTGAAATGCTGAAGGCAGAATATGGTGTTGACGTCTCAAAATGAAATGAAATGAATTTAAAATGGTAATGAGGGGATCTGACCATGTATGGAGATGATTTCGTTTGCCAGAACCGGAGACTGGATCCTTTCTGCGGCGGATACGGAGCTGAAGAGTGTTCTGAAGACAAGCTCGAAGAAAGAAGCTCGTTCCTGAAGGATTACAAAAAAATAAGTGGTCAAAACGGAGATCTTCAAGGGGAAAAAGATAGAGGTACTTGTGGTACTCCGTTGGAACGTACCTTTTCACACAGATTTAGGAGGTTCAGTAGGTGTCCAGGATATATCTCTTGTCCAACCAGGGAGAACGTACGAGAAGAACCAGCCACGAAGATCATTACCAAGAGGATACCTCGAGATCGACGAAACGTGGTAGAAAAAAAATGCGATGGAGAAAGATATGAGAGCGGAGCATCAAGCGAGCTCTGAAAGGCAACTGAGCTGAGCTGAGGAGGGGACAGATATGTAACACAGGCCCGGCGATTCCTGTCGTCCTATCAGTTGGACTTTGCTGGATTGTTTATTGAGGGGAGATTAGCCGCAACATACCGCCCACCAATTTTGGAAAAAATTAAGAATTGTCTGGGAACGCTGGAACTGTGAGAGGTAGAAGCTTGACGAGCTTGACAACTGGATGCTGGTAAGACGAAGACTGAGTCTGGATAGTCACTGATCTCACCACGCCATCACTTCCAGGATGCGTAGCTATCACCTTCGCCAGAGGCCACTGAAGAACTGGAAAACGTTGGTCTCGTACCAGAACGAGATCTCCAACTTTGAGATTTTCAGATGGCTTGGTCCACTTGACTCTCGATTGAAGAGTAGACAGGTATTCTACGTGCCATCTTTTCCATAGGTGCTCGTACATCTTTCTCACGAGCTGCCATCGATCAAGACGCTGGTCAGCTACATCCAACAAAGTCGGAACTGGATTTTCCAAGAGATTTCCTCCAATCAAGAAGTGTCCTGGAGACAAATATTCGGTTTCTTGAGGGCTGGACGAGAGAGGGCACAAAGGTCTCGAATTCAGTATCGCTTCGATTTTAGTCAATAGGGTAGTTAGCTCTTCAAATGTCAACGGTGTTTCGCCTGCAACGGAGATTAGGTGGTGTTTCATGCTCTTTACACCAGCTTCCCATAATCCACCCATGTGTGGACTACTTGGGGGGTTGAAATGCCACTGTATGTTACGATTGACGCAAAGTTCAAGGATTTTATCTTTAGTTCGTTGTTCGTCAAACCAAGAATACATCTCTTTGAGGTATTTCCTTGCTCCAATAAAATTGGATCCACGGTCACTATAAATTGCCTCTGGTAGGCCTCTTCTACTCGTGAACCGGGACAAACAAGAAAGAAATGCATCTGTGGACAAACTAGTCACTGCTTCTAGATGAAGCGCCTTGGTTTGCATACAAACGAAAACACACACGTAAACTTTACTGATGGGAGCCTTTCTTCTGAGCGAGTCCCTCATCTGCAGGGGCCCTGCGAAATCAACACCAACGTGCTGAAACGCTCTACCACCATTTACTCTGTATTCGGGAAGAGTTCCCATTGTAGGAGCATCCTTCTCAGCAGCAATAGTTCTCTTCCTCATCTTAAAACATGTTATGCAGAGAAACGTACGTTGTCTAACTAGACGACGGAGAGAAAGCACCCAATATTTCAACTGAATGAGCGCTTGAAGTAAATTTGGACCTGGGTGTAAATATAATTTGTGATAATAGTCTACCATGATTGTAGTAAAATGACAATTATTCGGCAAAATAATAGGATGTTTTGCAGCAAATGAAATCGATGATTTGGTAAGCCTACCGCCCACCCTGAGGATTTCATTTGAATCAATGAACGGAGCCAACTTATGAAGTCGCTTGAAGACTGGCGATGAACTCGACTTCACCGGACTACCATCAAAGAAAAGGTGTTGCTGTACTACCCTTACACAAGAATCTACAGCTTGTTTGAATTCGTTCAAACTCAAAGGTCCGTAGATTTTATCCGTTTTATTTTGAGAATTTCGAATGAATCGACGTAACGTTCCGATGAATCTTATAAGTTGAACGAATGATGAAAAGCGAGACATCCATCCGAGTGGTTCAGTTGAAGTAGATGCTAAGGTGCAACCTTCAGGTGCCTTCAACTCAGGTAAGTCAAGCGATATGAATGCTGAAGACTCTGGCCATGTATTCATGGACGTTGTTAGCCATTTAGGCCCATTCCACCAGATGGAATGATCTAAAATTTCTGAGGGCATCATACCTCTAGAGCTAGAATCACTGGCATTATCTTCGGAAGAAACGTGACGCCAATGAGAAGATGAAGTGAGTTCTACGATCTCGCTAACTCTATTAGCCACAAAAGTTTTTAGTTTGTAGGACGGTGTGTTTAACCATCCCAGAACTATAGTAGAATCTGTAAAGAAACATGGTGATATTATTGGAGATGGTAACATTTCCAGGAAATTACCGAGCGATGCGTATGTTCTAGCCAATAATAAGGCTCCGCAAAGTTCAAGTCGAGGTATGGATATCGTCTTTACTGGAGCAAGTTTTGTACGCGCAATCAAGAGATGCGACATTATGTTGTTTGCACAAATGGTTCGGATGTAGATCGTTGCACTGTAGCCTTTAATGGAAGCATCACTAAAGCCAACCAAGTGGTATTTTCTCGATTCATTTGAAAATACATGACGAGGGATTTTGATTTCGCTAAGCAAAGGTAATTCATTCACGAATTGTTTCCAGGAACTTTGGAGGGATTCAGGAATAAGTTCATCCCATTCAATATTGGCTTTCCAGGCATCTTGAATGAAAGACTTAGCTTGCAAAACTACTGGTGACAAAAACCCGATTGGATCGAAAATCTTGGCGACAGTTGACAACAAATTACGCTTTGTAAATTTCAACTCTGGGGGGTTTATTCTGTAGAAAAAACAATCTGCAACCGAATCCCATTGAAGCCCTAGGATTTTGATCTGAAGGTCTTGTTCCTGCGATAGTGAAAGAGGATTTTCATTGCTCCCTACAACGTTCTTTAGAAGTTCATTTCGGTTGGAAGCCCATTTGCTCAATTCGAAGCAACCTTTTTTGAGTAAACCGATAAATTGTTGTTGAAGTTCTAAAGCTTCTTGGACAGAACTAGCACCAGTAACCAAATCATCTATGTAGGTATCTCTAGTTAGAATCGATGCTGCTTTAGGATAAAATCTTCCTTCATCATGCGCCAATTGATGCAATACTCTAATTGCCAAAAATGGAGCGGGGGTTAAACCATATGTGAGAGTATTCAATTCATAAGTCTCGACTGAGTGAGAGGGATTGAAACGCCATAGTATATGCTGATATGGCCTATCATCTGAATTTATCAGAATCTGCCGATACATTTTTACTATGTCGGCCACGAACACTACCTCATGGATTCTGAAACGCAGCAAAATGTCTCTTATATCGGTTTGGAGTTTTGGACCGATCATAAGATTTTCATTCAACGAACACGTACCAGCCTTGGCACTTGCGTCGAATACAACTCTAAGTTTTGTTTGGGACCTATCCTCCTTAAAAATTGCATGATGCGGAATCAAAACTTTGGAGGGTCTATGAGCCAGACTCATATGATTCAAATTTAGATATTCGGTCATGAACGAAACGTAATGATCACGTAGTAAAGAATTACGACGCAATTTATCTTCTAAATTGATCAGTCTTTTCATACAGGTATGAGAAGAAGATGCAAATTCAAGTGCTTGATTCTTGAATGGAAGGCGAACTATGTATCGTCCTAATTCATCTCGTCTGTGAGTGGATACGAAATGATTCTCACATGCATGATCTTCATCACTCTGGAATGTCTGAATATGATTAGTTTCTTCCAATTCCCAAAATCGATGTAACTCCTTTCCTAAATCAGAATCATCAGAAGCGGTGAAAAGAGCAATTGATTCGGATGAATTGGGCGATTCGATCTTTCTCATAACCACGTAGCCAAAAGATGACGAAAATAATTTGGGACCTCCATTTTGTAAATCGATTACTTTTCCGTCAAAAATATCAGCCACAAAATCACAACCTAGCAGGATATCTATAGGTTGAGAAGTGTAGAAGTTCGGATCAGCTAGTCGGAAATCAGAATATTCTTTCCATATTGATTTCGAAAGTACAAAATTTGGTAGATCATTAGTAATTTTCTTGACTACTTGGACTGTGGTATGAAAATTTGGAGAACGACGATTTGTTGGACGAATCGTACAAGAAACTTCACCGAAAATTTTATCAAATGAAGATCCTCCAATGCACGATATTTTCTTAGAATTATTAGACATTGATAATCCTAATTTATCTATGCATTTGATCGTGATAAATGAGTTTTGACTCCCACTATCTACGACGATGCGCACTGATTGGAATCTACCAAAACAATCTTGTATTTCAGCAACTATGGTTCCCAAGAGAACTTTCTTGTCTTCATTGGAAACGGTAGTTAGAGCGACATCTGTGATATTGGAGTCATCTTCCGACGTTTGACCTTGTTTACCTCTAGGACTCGTGGATTTACTACCTGGGTTCTTATTCGGAGATAAGTGAAGTAATCTATGATGCCTTTTCTTACAAAATTTACAATTCCACTGCGAACTACATGATTTGACATCATGTCCTGAAGAAAGACAATTGATACAACCCTTCCAAGTTTTTAAGAGTTGTACACGCTGTTGATTTGAGAGTGTGGAGAATTTTTCACAATCAATCAATTTGTGCGTTTTACCACACACGAAACAATCAGATTGAGACGTGGTTGCAGTCGATTGATAAGAAGAATCAGAATTTGAATTAGTACTAGTATAAAGGGTCGTCTTCTGAGGCGATTTGAATTTACCCTTACTATTTGTACTAATATTTTGATATTGTTTGAACTTAGTTTCGTTCGAATCATAATCAATTTCTTGTTGTGACAACTGGAGTGCGGCACAACGATTTCGAACGAAAGTGGCGAGACTGTCGAAAGTAGGAAAGTCAACATTACTCGAATGTTGTTCGAATAAGTCTCTTGTTCCCTGATCTAAACATCGAATAGATAGGAAAAATAGAAGGAAATCAGATCTGTCAGGAATCGGCATCGACTTGAACGCATTCACATTGTCGCAGACTTTGGACAAATAAAACTGTAACGACGAAGCTGTAGGTTTTCCTTGCAGCGGCTTGAAGTTCATTAGCTCGTTGAGATAAGCAAACGAAATCAAACGCTTTCTATCGTAGGCGTTTTCGAGCGTAGTCCAAGTTATCCCATAGTTTTCACCCAACAATGGAAGTTTAGTGACCATCGCATGTGCCGACCCGCTAACGGATGTAACTAGATAATGAAATTTCCTTATCGGTGATATAGCGTTGTCTTCATGAACTATCGATTTGAATGCGTCACGAAATTTCGGCCAATTCATGATTTTACCATCAAACTTAGGTAGAGGTAGAGGGGGAAGATGAGCAATCGAATTTGAAACGTCAGCCTGACTAACATTAAGAATAGGAGGAGTTTCAACCCTATTTGACTTAGTCAATTTCAACAGATTGGATTTAGCTTCAAAATAATAACGCTTAACATTACTGAATAAGTTACTATCATCAGTAGCTGGAAACTCCTCAGACTTATCTACATCTTCGAATGCATCTATCAGCTCATCCCAAATTGTCTCAAATTTACTCATATACCTAAGCAGATCATCATTCATAGCACGAAAAAGAACAACTTGTTCAGCGTCAACCAATGCTTTTCGACCCTGATTATTTATGTATTGAATCGTTTCGAAACACATCTCCATTTTTTTCCTCAAAGCCTTAACTTTTGCTTCGAAAGTAGTCATTATGAAAAAATATAGGTACAACAACCAACAAAATATGACTAACCAGAGAAGCCAGGTTTTGTTATTTTCGACTACTTGTGATAGGTGTATGCAAATAAATAAAATGAAATGATCGAAATCAAGAACTAGGACAAATTAATCGAAAGCCAAGAATACCTTACATGTACTTAAAGAGATAGGTAGATTACGATCGCGAATCAATACCTAATTTTAAGGACTCTCATTCAAAAAATAGTACTGTACTTAGGCATAAGATTTTCAAATTCGAATGTGGAACCAGAAATTGATCTGATAGTTCCTATACCTATTGTAGGTAGGTAAAAATGTGTCACTATTTCTGTCTTGCTTACTGATACCAATAGAAACGAAAGAAATGAAATGAAACAAATTTTAATGAAATTTGGCTCGGTGGACCAAAATGTTTCGTGAATAGGGGTGCTAGCAATAAACAACCAATTAATTCATCGAATGAGGTTTTATTAGGTTCAATGGACTGTAAAAATAGGTAATAAAATAAATCAAAATGTTTTTCCTTAATAGAAATTTCGAGACTATTGGTATCAGTGCTATGGTACCTAGAAAAATTGTGAAAAACTTCCTAAAGAGCTCTTTACAAGGTGAAATGCTGAAGGCAGAATATGGTGTTGACGTCTCAAAATGAAATGAAATGAATTTAAAATGGTAATGAGGGGATCTGACCATGTATGGAGATGATTTCGTTTGCCAGAACCGGAGACTGGATCCTTTCTGCGGCGGATACGGAGCTGAAGAGTGTTCTGAAGACAAGCTCGAAGAAAGAAGCTCGTTCCTGAAGGATTACAAAAAAAATAAGTGGTCAAAACGGAGATCTTCAAGGGGAAAAAGATAGAGGTACTTGTGGTACTCCGTTGGAACGTACCTTTTCACACAGATTTAGGAGGTTCAGTAGGTGTCCAGGATATATCTCTTGTCCAACCAGGGAGAACGTACGAGAAGAACCAGCCACGAAGATCATTACCAAGAGGATACCTCGAGATCGACGAAACGTGGTAGAAAAAAAATGCGATGGAGAAAGATATGAGAGCGGAGCATCAAGCGAGCTCTGAAAGGCAACTGAGCTGAGCTGAGGAGGGGACAGATATGTAACACAGGCCCGGCGATTCCTGTCGTCCTATCAGTTGGACTTTGCTGGATTGTTTATTGAGGGGAGATTAGCCGCAACAGCTGGGAAATCTGAAGAGATCACCATTGAGCTGCGACTTGTCAGTGAGAGTGAGGCTCAATCCTTGGCTGGCATGAACTGGGCGCAGAAGCATCGATTTCCAGTAGTTTTCCGCAGCGTTCTCGACATTTGAAAATGTTTAGTCCTCGTAAGTTCTTTCTGTTCTCGACGACTCTGTTTCTGTTAGTATGAAGTCTCCTGATCTAAAGAACTCTTGGGGCAGAGCACCTCATAGGGTGCCAACAGTTTGTCCTACTGAGCTCTGGGTGGTCTCAGTCGATTCCAAAAATACAATAGTATTTCAAATTGGTAAAAAACAATACCTCTATTACGAGAATTTTCGAGCTAGGGCGCTTTTGAAAATTACAACCCTTGTTTTTCACACCTTAGAAGTGATTGAAGACAATTAGATGCAGATAAGACTGAAAGAAATTGGATGCAGAATTGAAATAGCCAGAAATTCATTCATCAAACTGAGAAAATGTCTTTGTAACAGTGATATCATTCTGCCATCAAGAACACGGGTGTTAAAATGTTATATTTTCTCCACATTACTGTATGGTGATGAAGCATGGACTCTGAAGAAGAACGCGAAAATCATCAATGCCTTGGAGATGTGGTGTTACCGGAGAATGCTCAAAATTCTCTGGACTGATATAGTGACCAATGTACTTGGAAGAATGGGCAAGACCTTGGAGTTGAAACATACCAGAAGAGAAATCTAGAATATCTGGGTCACATTTCCGGGGAACAAATTATAAAATCGTGAAGCTGATCTTGGAGGGAATGGTAGAAGGAAGACGAAGCAGAGGCAGAAGAAGAAAATCATGGAGCAGCAATCTACGTAATGGCCAAGAGTTGACGCGGATTGCAAGAAACAAAAATGAAATAGCCATTTCAATTTCCAACCTCCCATACGAGAGAAACCTGAAGCAGAAGAAGAACAACTGACTGACATCAACCAAAAGCTTTGCGGCACAACTAGACTCCAAATGGAGCCCATTTACCAAATTTCATCGAAGGTTTTCGGATTCCACTATCTTGAAACGTAAACCATCAATTTTTTAGGTCGGAAGGAGGGTTACATTTTATTTCTCGATTCCCAAGGTTTATTAACCCTAATTGGACCATGGTATCACTGGTGACACCACATTTTGACGATATTTCATTAAGGCTGCGTAAGGATATGAACCATTAATACCACTGGTGGCTAAACACCCTCAAAGGCAACTTTTTTTTGGAAACTCAATTCCAATTTCTTATAACTTTCACCGGAACATTGAAGTTAAAATTTCTTCTTTTGATTCACCATTCTCCAATAAAACCTTGTTATAGTTTCATTTTTTATAAAGTTGGAGAACATTGCTATGAAAATGTGAAATGAAGTCTATTCGTCTGTAATAAATTTTGCTATAGTCCTCTATTATCTTGAATACTGAACATAATTAATCTGCAAAAACGTGGGATACTTTGTGAAAATTGATTGGGAATGAGGTCTTCAAAGGCAAACCTCCTCTTTTGCTGAGCTTTCGGTGAATGTATCACTTTCGTCAGAGCTCAAAGGATGCAATTAACACTGTCTTCCCAAGGCTGTGCTTCTTGATATGTCTACTCAACATTTTTAGCTAAAATTATGTTTTAACCCCCCCCCCCCCCTCGCCAATCATGTTTTCACCTTACCTGCAATAGTTCCGAGTTCAATTTCCCACCAGTTACGGTGGCATCTCTAACTACTGCTTTGTTGATTGACGTTGATGTGATGTTCACACGGTAACACATCCTATGAGCCCTCAAGAAGGTAATAAATTCACCGAAAGCTCGGCAAAAGAGGAGTTTTATTCCTGAAGACCCCATTCTCAATCAATTGATGGATAATTGTTTGTTGAGTCTATCATCATATTTGCTGTTGGATAGTACCAATTTATTGTACACACCTTTGGCCATGGTACCATTGATAAAACCAGACCAATAAGGTCTCCCCCATTGGTGTCACTGCTGCAACTAAAAAATCGTGGGAATTCCACAGATGTCCCACGGTGTCGCTAGAGTAACGAAATTTAAATTTAATGGACTGAGCTGAATTTTTCGAAACATTTTTTGTGAGCTACCTATTGAAAGTTTAAAAAGGAAGTTATGACCAAAAATTCCCCCAGAAATCGATGAACAATTTTGTTGGTCCAATTAGGATTATTGAGAATAATGAACCAAAAAAACTTTTTTTTTTCACTTAGCTCAAGCTGAAATACATGAATATATCCATGTCAAATCTTTTTTCCGCACATTTACAAAAATCATTGTGAAGAATTTTATGAATTTCTCCTCAATTTTTCGGGTGCTTCCAATTATGTGAAGTGAAGTTCGTTTTCGGACATAATGTTTACTCTGCCCAGGCCTATATTTCCAACCGAATTGCTTATTTCTTTTTTTGTTCGACTCAGGTAACTTCCTAGTTGCATACTATTTTGCCTGAGTATCAAAATTAGCATGGAGAGGAGGTGAGTGGAGGATAATATTCTCAAAATATCCGAATTTTCAGTAATTCAGTACCTAGCTTCATAGCTCACTAATTTTACCCAATGTTGTTGTCTGAAATTGAGGGAAATATCTCAATATTACCTTGTAGTTTGATGAATTATTCTCTGTGCCTCCGTGAAACACATCAGTGGTGCCACCATGGTGCCAGGACACCAGAAACCACGTATTTCGTGGGTTTTGTATGTTTCGCCTTGAATACGGATGTGAATTACTTCGGACTACCTAAACATATGACTACAACGTTCGACCGTTTTGGTGCCGAACTGGCACCAATGGTTGTGGTTGTGGTGGTGGGGGTGGGGGGATTTGAATCGAATTCAAACGTTGGGTATTGTAGATCATGGATTTCAAAATGCCTTTCAAATTTGAGGCTCGCATGTCATGGCGAATGTTATGGGATGAAGGGGGGTGTTATGGTGAAGGGGGGTCCACTATTTCTCACTCAAAATACTAACCAAATTACTTATATTGCTAGTTTCAACGCTTTCCAACTGGTTTCAATTGACCTAATGCTTATCCAATGTGTTACTGCATTACGCAACAATACGTTTACAGTGAATTGCACATGGTTGAAGGAACGTGAAGTTTATTTCCATCGTGCATTACCGAACATATTAACATTGTGAGGTACTCGATAAGGGACTCGGTTCTCAAGGATGTTCGTGACATGTTGCAATAGTAATATCACGTAAGACGCGATCATTGTGAAGTTCCATAACTAGTTATGTGGACATCATTGGTCACCGTCTGCGTCTGACAGTAAATCTTCCCTCGTCAGAGCAATTATTCAGAAGAGCAAATAGATCAGATGGGTTAGATATAGTTAACCGCCATAAAGCATCGCCAAGGTCGCTGATAATTAACTGTGACGTACGACAAGGATAATGTCTGTCGTGTCAGAGTCAATCGCAGATCTGTGGCACCCTGTTTGCCTCAGGGAGTAGTAATCGCTTCACAGAACTGCGTAGAGTAAATAGAGTAGTGTCTAGCATAGGAGGAGCGTATTGGTGAGGTAATTGAGAAGGGAGGGGGGCATGTTTGCAATTATGAGCTCAGGCATACGATTCACCACTGGTTATGAGTATTCTCATTTACATCACTCCACATCCCAGTGACAAGGGCAGCAAGCTCGTCTCCAACTGGGCGAATTTCCATCCTTCACTGACTCTCGCGGGCCCCTTTCGCGCACGTAACTCTATTATCATAATTGTCAACAATAATAATCCCGTGGCCCGAGGCTGATCATCGCTCCATGTTTCTAGATACGCTCAATACCTTCATTGTAATGTGAGTAATGAACATAGAAACCGTTTACAGTCCGTCAACTTCTAAGATCAAAGTTAGAAACTGAATTACGGTAAGTTCATTATGCTGTGCTCGTTACATGTAATTATAAGCATCATCTGTAGCAATCTGTTCGACTAATATTCTGAATTATTCGAGTAGCTCAAGTCTGTATAATTATATAATTATAATCTACTTATGCGCATGATAATCATGTTTATGGCATTAAAAACATCTGCCAAGTTGAGTGGGCGTAATAGCTTCCTCGCATGGATTAACATATACATAGTAGGTTTATTATGTAAATTGGAGTAAAAATGCTTGCAATTGAGCGGTACCGTCAGATGGGGAGACTTGGGAGTTGAGGGGAGAGTTGAGACTTCTCGAAAAAACTTATGAATAGAGTCACCAGGAGAGCTGATGTCGAGTTAGTGACCTGATTCTTGTAGAAACTCCATAGTTATCACTGTTATAAGTTCAAAAAGCGCCAATTTCACACTCCCCTCAACACTTTTTTTTTTCATCGGTTGTTCTTGGAGCTCAGCAGAACCCAGTCACACCTTCTTCCATCTCCACAGTGGCCATCGATCATCTACCGTAAGTTTTTGTTTTCTACCTAGGCGAATTTTAGATTAGTCTGTGGAAATTTTCTGAAAATTTTACGTCGTTTCCTTCTATCATTTGACTGATCAGAGGTTTTGTTCGATAGGGAGAGTTGAGACTTGGTGATTTGTGACTTTCTCTTAGAGGTGTGTCGGTACAGCTGTACCGGGACTGTGGAACCGAATATCAGGTTGGAACAGTTCTACGCAGTGACAAAAACTCGACCCTTACCGGTCCAGTTCCACGGACTGATAAGATATCTTGAAATGGCTCTGGACCGGAAAGAGATCATTCTGATTGGTGAGGATGGAACTGGATCGGTAAGGATGGAACCGGACCGATAAGATATTATGGAGAATGGTTCAATGGCTCTAGACCGGGAAGGGTTTTGGACCGATAAGCATGGATCTTATTTTCAGTTCTGTTCCATGTTGTACCTGGAAGCGCCCTTACACTTTCCATGGACTGAGAATGGTTCATGGAATCATGGAATGGCTCTTGAGCGGGAAGTTATCTTCTGGACTGGTTAGCAAGGAAGTTGTCTCCAGTATTATTAATTTATTATTCTCATGTTAAGTTCTTAAACTGCAACGTCATTAATCTTTCCTTGAATTGTTTGGTAACTATTATTTATAATAAATTGCCTCTTTTGTAACACTTTTTCAAATTCCTTCCTTTTAGCGAATTTTCAAGGAAAATGATGCTATTGTATTGCAAGTTGAGATCATAAGCATGGAAGAAGGACGATAGGGATTTGACTGCCTGCTTCATCCATGCCATGTGAGTGGGATTCGATCGCCTGTACCGGTAATGGAACTGTACCGGTAATTTGGAACGGTTACATCTTTGTCACCGTAACCGTTGGAACCGTTCCAGGGAAATACCTGGACCGACACACCCCTACTTTCTCTGTTCTTTTTCTGGTTTTTAGATGTCGAGGAAGTACATCCGTAAGTTTTCAAACTCACAAAAGGGAAAAACATTTGAGCTCCACCGGCTGTTATCCTTCTACAGCGAAGACAATTTAATCGATTTTTTTAAATTCCATTTTTCCAATTGTTCAATTTTTTTATTGAGTAACTTTTGGTTTATTATCCTCAATAATGAACCATTGGAATCGAGGAAGAAATAAATTTTAACCCCCCCCCCCCAAATTTGATGTTTTACGTTTCATGTACGTAGAATCCAAAAATCGAATAAAACGCTGCAAATCATTGCTCAAAGGTTTATTATTTTCTGTATAGATCATCCTTCTGTATAGATCACTGGTTCTCCATCAATAGCACCTACCACCATCTGTATTCTCCCTTGACCTTCCCTCTCAAATTTCAGCTCCTGCGTTCAATAGGATTGAAAATGGCTTCGGAGCTCACTCAGCTGATCAGTGATCTGAAGAGTGAAGAAGATCTCCTCGAATGCTGGAGACGCCTGGAAGAGCACCTCCATTCAATAGGATTGAAAATGGCTTTGGAGCTCACTCAGCTGATCAGTGATGTGAGGAGTGAAGAAGATATCCTCGAATGCTGGAGACGCCTGGAAGAGCACTTCCATTCAATAGCATTGAAAATGGCTGTGGAGCTCACTCAGCTGATCAGTGATCTGATCAGTGAGCAATGATTTGCAGCGTTTTTTACCTACAAACATTGTTTCACCTACTAACTTTTTTTTATCTACCAACTATTGGTAAGTACTACCCACCACACTATAATGGCTTCACACCTTCACAATCAAGTTTATTAGAAAGAACTAAACGCTTCACACTCGATTCGAAAAATAGAAAGCTTCATATGGAAATTTGATTACTGGTTACGCAGAAGGCAAAACTGTATACAAATCGAAGAAATGAACAGCGATCGCATTTTAGTCAGATAAAATTTGAACGGCGATTAGACCTCTTTTGCGATTCACACTCATGATTCTGTTTTATCGAAGGAAAACCTCCAAATACTCGTAGGGACCGAACGGTTTGTCGTACAGAGCTCCGGGTGGTCTCAAAAATTTTTAAAAATTCAATACTGTTTAAAATCGGTGAAGAAACGATACCTGTATTTCGAGAGTTTTCGAGCTAGGGCACTCTTGAAAATTTCAACCCTTAATTTTCACCCCTTAGAAGTGACCTACATCAACCAAAAGCTTCGCGGCACAACTAGACCCCAAATTGAGCCCATATACCAAATTTGAACCAAATCGGTCCAGTGTTGCTAAGAAAAGTGCCGCGTACGGCGTACGGCGGACGGCGGACGGACGGAAATTTTTTTATTCGATTTTCGGATTCTACGTACCTTGAAACGTAAAACATCAAATTTTGAGGGGGGGTTAAACATTTTTTTTTCTTGCTCGATTCCAAAGGCTTATTATTGAAAATAATAAACCAAAAATGTTCCATCCGTCCCCCTAAACCGTACGCGGCACTTTTTTTTAGCAACCCTGATCCGATTTGGTTCAAATTTGGTATGAGGGCTCCATTTTGGGTCTAGTTGTGCCGCGAAGCTTTTGGTTGATGTCTGACTGAAATTCGATCGATGTTTTTCTTCATGTTGGTTGGCGGTTACACGTTCAAAGCCGTGTTGTTTGCAGACGAGTGATCTATATAGAAAAATAATCAACCTTTGTGTAATAATTTGCAGCGTTTTGAATATCAATCATTCAAAAATATACCTTTGATAGTTCTACACACATTTGTTCAACAATGGAGTACCTTAAAACATAGCAAGTTGTGGGGTGGTTAGAATAACTTTTCAAAATAGAGCATAAGTGTTGTTAGGGGGATGAGAAGGCATCAAAACACCCGCTATTGCTTATCGTGTAGTGTGAGGTACCTAGCAATCACTTCTGGGGGTGCCCGGTGCCCACCACTGGGTACGTTTGAGAAGACCTGCAGTCCCAAAACGCTTTCCGTATTCAAAGAGCTTGAAAGTTGTTGATGTGTATCGCACTTCAATCCCCGTTTTACAGGTGCGATGGCTGAATAGTCGAGACTCCCAAGTACGAAAAAAGGGCACCTACTAGCTCCCAAAAAAGGTTTTAATGAATAAATTAAAGGTTTGTTCTACCCAAGATAAAGGTAACGGTGTGCGTTGGGAGTGCTAGAGAAAACGGGAAAAAAGAAAATGCGAAAAAAGCCCGGGAGTGGGGGAAAACGCTGGAAAGGGGGCGGGGTTTAGAAAGAAAAACCGTAAATTGGCGGCAAAGTACTGGGAAGGGTGGGATTGAAGCAAGCAAGCAATTTGAATGCATGCAGTCCGTCAGTGGGTTGGAGGCTGGAAGGAAGGGCGGTGGAGGGGGAAAACGTTATCGTAAATTGTCATAAAAGTGTCTGGGTGAATATCGGGAGGAGGGGATTCTAGATGGGAAATTCGCCCCGACCCTTCACGTCAGCTGCGACTCAGCAATCAGCTTTCGCCTTCTCTCTTCGGGGTCCGTCTCTCTTTTCAACCCCCGACTTCCACGATTTCCACGGGGGAGAGGGTTTTTCCCTACAATCTCAACCTTCAACCCCCGGGTGACTGAAGTATCGAGATTTCCTTTTTTTGGGAGGGAGGTTAGCGAAGTTATTGAGGTAGTAAAAACGTCAAGTCGAAAAACAACACATAGACGTATTGAGTACGCACGATACGTTTTGAAAAACGCTGAAAATTATAACACCGAGGTTTATTATTTTTCTGTATAAATCACTCGTCTGCAAAGCACACGGCTTTGCCATTGCCAGCTACTCCACAATCAAGTTTATTTGGAAGAAAATTTGAATACTGGTTACTAAGGACGCAAAACTGAGTACAACTGGAAGAAACGAACATCGATCGCACTTTCGTCAGCTAAAATTTGAACGATAATTAGGGTAAAAGCCCCAGTGGTGGACACTGCACCAATGCCGGACACTTGAAAAATAATTTGTTATAATAAGAATATGAGTTGGAATACCATTGGTTCCTTCTTATTATGGAAGCTATAAGACTTACAACTAAATGGAAGTGAATAGGACGAAGTTGGCGCCAAATTGGTGTAGCAGTTTCAAAAAATAACGACAGTCCACGTTTTTGCCCTTTCGGTCCTTATTTCTGGTGAAAAATTACAAGAGAACGACTGTGAATATTAAGCTATTTTCCTGTTTCCAACACAACTGCAACTATTTTTTTTTTTTTTGTGATTGTTTCAACTTCAATACTAATTAACTCAAGCATATTTCAAAGAATTCACCTGATTTTAATATTACAGAACCCTGATTCATACATGTCCTCCATTGGTACACGCAAAATAATGCCTGTACAAGTGTAGGACACACTGTCCGCCACAGGTAAAACCAATTTTTAAATGTCGAACCAAAGGAGGACAGGCTTCTATTATACATGACCTTCACTAGAGTTTAATGGGGTATTTCAGTAAATTTTTTTTATTATTATTTTTTTTTCAAAAGAGTAAAGCTCAGGAATAACGGTAATCGGGTCTGTTCGTCGAGAAAATGTTTTTAAAAAATCATAGAAGCTAAGGAAAGTTGAAGATTTGAATGGTGTGACATAGCTAGCCAATCGTGACGTAGCTAGCCAACTGTCTTTGAAAAAAGTATCCATGCACAGAAACCCTTGGAGGACCTCTTGGATACTACAAAATATTACTCACACACGCGCGCGGCATAGTCTGCGGCGTAGTCCTTGCCTAGTGTGTGTGCATTTATAGCGGTCCGCCTTTTTCAAACGTGTGATCTCTTTAATTAATTTTTCTACCGCATGTTATAGTATCATTGGGTTTAAAGTTGTAGTATATAGATTTTCAAGGGCGCTGAATCCAAATTTGAGGTCAAAAACCTGAATTTCCGACCCACCGAAATACCCCATTGTGTCCTTCTCTTGTTCACTATTTTATTCATTTTCCCAGCCTTCCTAGTTTCATTTGTTGTTAGATAGGTAGTTTTTGTCACTTGTTGTTTTAGGCAGAACAACAAGAAATCTTCTAGAATGAAGAATAAGACCAACGTAGGAAACAGACCAAACAAAGTAAAATATAGTGAAAAGGCGATGTTACAATCCGAGCAGGAAGTTCAAGGGGGGAGACCAACTGCTCAAGTAGCGAGAGAGTTTGGTATCCCCACAAACTATAGCACATGCCATTAGCTGTCACCAAAACAGTGACACACTCTCGTCTCAATCATCTTGTTGATAAAATACTCTGTCACTTTTTGGAGCCAAAACAGCCCGACCTTTTGGGTTAAGAAAAAACGCAGTTTCATCCGCATCAAAGACTCTAGATGAGTCTGGTAGCATTATATTCTTAATTAGACTGTTCCTAATTAGGGACAGCTGAAGCCCACTGGCTCAGATCTTTAGAGGTCACTGTATTTCTTGAAGTACGAGTATTAAGATTTTGGGCAATCCTAGTAGACACTTCAGGATATCTACTCCTGAAGGATTTTTACCACGATTAGCCTAGACGGTAATGGTGAAATTATTTTCCCATTTAAGGTCTTACAAAAGTCATTGGAGACGGTCCATTAAGTCAGTTTTGATGATAGGAAACCAGCGAACAAGATATGATGCAATTCACAATAGTGTTCTCCTTCTCCTTCAGAACAAAGTCTAAGTTTCCTTTCAATTGGACGCTAATAGCATGAATGAACTAATTTTGAATGAATACGAACGCTTCCATGCAAATTACATTGACTTTCTGAAACCTGTCCTCCACTGGCACACTAGGTGTCAATAATGAAAAATCTGGGTGTCCGCCACCGGTACATTTCATATTCACTTCAAAAACATCATTTTGTGGTCAATAAAGTGATTTAAACTGTTTTTTACATGGATAACTCGTCCATAAATGTCTAAGGTACATGTTAAATACACAAAAAAGTCGGACTCAGTTGAAGAGGAAAAAATTTAAAATGCAGAATGATAGGGATTTCCTTAACATGTCCGCCATTGGGACTTTTACCTTAGGCCTCTTTTGCGATTCACGATCGTGTTTCTGATTTATCGTAAGTCCGACCCATAAATTCTCGTAGGGAGCGAAAAATTTGTCCTACAGGGCCCCGTTTCAACCTTTAGAAGTGACCTACATCAACCAAAATCTTCGGGGCACAACTAAACCCCAAATGGAGCCTACATACCAAATTTCTTCAAGATTGGTCCGTGTTAACTGAGGAAAGTGCCGCCTACGGCGTATGGCGGAATTTTTATTCGATTTTTGGATTCTACGCACCTTGAAATGTAAACCAATAAATTTTGAGGGTGTAAAACAATTTCTTTCTTTTTGGTCGATTCCAAAGGTTCATTATTGAAAATGATAAACCAAAAAGTCTGCCATGCGGGTGGAAGCAATTATGTGATATAACGTCCTCTCTACTAGGTAAACCAAATTTCATTATCCCTAGACCAAACTTCCGCAGACTTACACAGCAACCTAACGGGTCACTTCAGTAGCTTGTTGCTAACGAGCTGTACTTCTTCACCACGTGAAGCCTCAACTCCTCAACTCATAAATAGAACCGACGATATTTAAAAAATGGGTTTCTGGAAATTCTCTGCACGACTGGTTCTGATTATTATTTCATTCCCAAACAACAAGACCCACAGAGCAACCGACTTGAAAACAGTCGTAAACGTCAACTCAGCTTCTTCTTCAAGTAACATTTTAATGCCCAGTTAGAAACTCAACTGGAGTTTCATGAGTTTTTTTCTCTTCGGGAGGAGACTTCTGACCCGTTTTCCTTGAAAATTCTCACCATATCAATTTTCAAGTTGTCCGCATCAAGACGGGGTAGCTCAAACGAAGCGTGGTTTTCGAGCTGTTAGCGCCAAAGCTGCGTTGACTTGACTGAATGCGGGATTCGGAAGTTTCGTAACATTTCAAGGGACCGTTAATAATGTAGTTTCGTCCTCGCGGGAGTCGACATCGTTGTCTACAGCAGACAAATTTTTGTTCGGAAGAGTATCTTTCTGTTCTGGATGGAAGCGCCGTTTAGCTCAGTACAATATTTTATTTGAGTATGACTGCAATTTATAAATTAATTTATTCATCAACACGGGCAAGCCCAATACAATAAAAACATAATTATTGCTACAGATATTTAATGTGAAAATAACTGATTCAGTATAACACTGTCCACGTTAGAAAATTGAGAAAAAAAATTAAATTAAATTAAAAATTAATAAACTAATAAAGTCAGATTTGTTCCATATTATGGCAATGAAATTACAGTTCTCGTTCGTGAATAATTGAATTGGGAATTTTTGAATTAGAATATGATTCAACACTTCTCGACGTATGAGGATCAATGATTGATTAAAGAAGTCAATGTCCGGGCAAATGGATATGTAAGAGTTCGCTTCTCTTGGCAGACGAGACAGAGGGCTATTGTAAAGATAATTAGTGGGAGAGAACGGAATCCAAAAACGTTGCAAATTATTACACAAAGGTTTATTAATTTTCTATATAGATCACTCGTCTGCAAAGAACACGGCTTTGCCATTGTTACCACCAGCCAACTTGAAGAAAAACATCGATCGCATTTCGGTCAGCTAAGATTTGAACGGAGATTAGGCTTCTTTTGCGATTCACACTCGTGTTTCTGACTTATCCTAACTCCAACCCTCAAATTCTCGTAGGGGAAGAACGTTTTGTCCTACAGGGCTCCGCGTGGTTTCGAAAAATTCTAAAAATTGTATACTATCCTAAATTGATAGAAAACAATAATACCTTTATATCAAAATTTTTTGAGTTAGGGCGTTTTCAAAATTTCAAACCTTATTTTTCAACCCTTAGAAGTAACCTACATCAACCAAAAGCTTCGGGGCACAACTAGACCCCAAATGGAGCCTACATTCCATCAAAATCGGTCATTGCTAACTGAAGAAAATGCCGCGACGGCCAAATTTTAAAATTCGCGAAATTTCGTTAATAAAAAATCCACTTTTATCCGCGTTCAAACAGCTCATAGGGAGAGAGAAAATTTAATGCTCTATTCAACAGTATCCTCAATTTGTAATTATCCCAGAAAATTAAAGGAGTTATTGCCAATTTATTGACATAGGTAAAAATCACGAAAAAAAACAAAAAAAAAACGTTAAAACTATGATAACTCGAAAGAAAGCCTCTAAAAATTCAACCTCCTCGCGACAACAACCTAACGCTTCAAATTAACTACCAACCTACTCACTTCCCAAGGATCAGCAGAAAGCTACCACAAAACTCAAAAATAGAACAATCGTCACCCTCCAACGCTCGGGAAAATAAAGATCCAAATTAATGCCCCAACTCCACTCTTAAACATCCCACTTTTACTGCCTGTACTTCGCCTTCAAGCTCCGGGGTTTCTATAATTAAAAAAAATATATTCGCCCACCGCAGTCTCAACCCGTTTTTTTTTTCCTCTTCCTTCTCAGCTCTCGCCTTGTAATTAAAAGGGAAATGCCTGAGCCTGCTGAGGCTCTCCCAAGATGAGCTTATCTTACCTTGTTTACCCCGCAAGGACTAATTGTCCAACCCTCACTTCTTGTTTCTGCAACCTATTTTAAATGAACTTCCACCCCCTCAGGCCTCCTATACTTCCTAATAACCGCAGAGTATATCCTTTATTTCACGGTTACACTCACGGCCGAAGGGATTTAAAAAACTTCGTCTTACGTACCTACAAAAAAGGGACGAACCCTCTTGAATTAGTCTACGGCGCTCAGAGTTCTTCTAATGCATTTTCTTTTTATTTAAGAGAAGCTAAGACTTAATCATGCTAATGAAACATTTTAAATTCCGCGTCGCAACGGTGAATATTAGGCAGCCATGCTCTTAATTAATGGTAATGCGGACGTCAAAATAAGAGGGGCAATTACATTTGCAAGGAAGAAGAAAAGCAGAAAGGTATTTCTAATGGAAAGCTACAATAGTGGGGTTGATCGTAAAAAAAGTATTCTTCGAGCGAAGGGTGAATGTCATGAGAAATCTTGGGCTGTGATTTGACGGTGGAGAGAGCTGATGCTGCTAGAGAGCAACACAAACTGGTGAGAAGCTGTGTTTGTTGAATTGACTAGAAGACCCCAATTTTCGATTTAGTGCCTCATAGTGGTGTCACCGTGTTACCAAGTAGTGGTAACTGATGGAGTGGTGGCTGATGGAGTGGTGGCTGATGCAACAAGCCAGTAACTCACACTGTCGAGAAGCTGTGATAGTCGAATGGACCAGAAGACTCCAAGTTTTGACTTACCTAGTGCCTCATAGTCGTGTCACCGTGTTACCAAGTAGTGGTGCCATGAAACAAGATCTATTGTCGTAAAAGTTACGATTACAAAACACTCAAGAACCCTACTCAGATTAATAAAAGAGATGCAGAAAGTACCTATGACGAGGGCTGATGCAAAAGCCAGTGACTCACTTTGCCGAGAAGCTGAGATGGTTGATGGACCAGAAGACTCCAAGTTTTGACTTAGTGCCAAAAAGTGGTATCGCCATGAAACAAGGTCTATTGTCGTAAGAGTTACGATTACAAGACTTTCAATCACCCTGCTCAGCATAATAATACAGATGCAGAAAGTACCTATGAAGAGGGCTGATGCTGCCAGTGAGTGACTCAAACTGTCGGGAAGCTGTGATAGTTGAATGGACCAGAAGACTCCAAGTTTTGACTTAGTGCAAAAAGTGGTGTCGCCATTTCAGCAAGAAATGGTGCCATGAAACAAGGTCTATTGTCGTAAGAGTTGCGATTACAAAACACTCAAGAACCCTACTCAGATTAATAAAAGAGATGCAAAAAGTACCTATGATGAGGGCTGATGCTGCTAGTGAGTGACTCAAACTGTCGAGATGCTGTGATAGTTGAATGGACCAGAAGACTCCAAGTTTTGACTTAGTGCAAAAAGTGGTGTGTCCATTTCAGCAAGAAATGGTGCCATGAAACAAGGTCTATTGTCGTAAGAGTTATGATTACAAAACACTCAAGAACCCTACTCAGATTGATAAAAGAGATGCAGAAAATACCTATGATGAGGGCTGATGCAATAAGCCAGTGACTCACTTTGCCGAGAAGCTGAGATGGTTGATGGACCAGAAGACTCCAAGTTTTGACTTAGTGCCAAAAAATGGTGTCGCCATTTTAGCAAGTAATGTTGCCATGAAATAAGGTCTATTGTCGTAAGAGTTGCGATTACAAAACACTCAAGAACCCTACTCAGATTAATAAAAGAGATGCAAAAAGTACCTATGATGAGGGCTGATGCTGCTAGTGAGTGACTCAAACTGTCGAGATGCTGTGATAGTTGAATGGACCAGAAGACTCCAAGTTTTGACTTAGTGCAAAAAGTGGTGTCGCCATTTCAGCAAGAAATGGTGCCATGAAACAAGGTCTATTGTCGTAAGAGTTATGATTACAAAACACTCAAGAACCCTACTCAGATTGATAAAAGAGATGCAGAAAATACCTATGATGAGGGCTGATGCAATAAGCCAGTGACTCACTTTGCCGAGAAGCTGAGATGGTTGATGGACCAGAAGACTCCAAGTTTTGACTTAGTGCCAAAAAATGGTGTCGCCATTTTAGCAAGTAATGGTGCCATGAAATAAGGTCTATTGTCGTAAGAGTTGCGATTACAAAACACTCAAGAACCCTACTCAGATTAATAAAAGAGATGCAAAAAGTACCTATGATGAGGGCTGATGCTGCTAGTGAGTGACTCAAACTGTCGAGATGCTGTGATAGTTGAATGGACCAGAAGACTCCAAGTTTTGACTTAGTGCAAAAAGTGGTGTCGCCATTTCAGCAAGAAATGGTGCCATGAAACAAGGTCTATTGTCGTAAGAGTTATGATTACAAAACACTCAAGAACCCTACTCAGATTGATAAAAGAGATGCAGAAAATACCTATGATGAGGGCTGATGCAATAAGCCAGTGACTCACTTTGCCGAGAAGCTGAGATGGTTGATGGACCAGAAGACTCCAAGTTTTGACTTAGTGCCAAAAAGTGGTATCGCCATGAAACAAGGTCTATTGTCGTAAGAGTTACGATTACAAGACTTTCAATCACCCTGCTCAGCATAATAATACAGATGCAGAAAGTACCTATGAAGAGGGCTGATGCTGCTAGTGAGTGACTCAAACTGTCGAGAAGCTGTGATAGTTGAATGGACCAGAAGACTCCAAGTTTTGACTTAGTGCCAAAAAGTGGTGTCGCCATTTTAGCAAGTAATGGTGCCATGAAATAAGGTCTATTGTCGTAAGAGTTGCGATTACAAAACACTCAAGAACCCTACTCAGATTAATAAAAGAGATGCAAAAAGTACCTATGATGAGGGCTGATGCTGCTAGTGAGTGACTCAAACTGTCGAGATGCTGTGATAGTTGAATGGACCAGAAGACTCCAAGTTTTGACTTAGTGCAAAAAGTGGTGTCGCCATTTCAGCAAGAAATGGTGCCATGATACAAGGTCTATTGTAAGAGTTATGATTACAAAACACTCAAGAACCCTACTCAGATTGATAAAAGAGATGCAGAAAATACCTATGATGAGGGCTGATGCAACAAGCCAGTGACTCACTTTGCCGAGAAGCTGTGATAGTTGAATGGACCAGAAGACCCCAAGTTTTGACTTAGTGCCAAAAAGTAGTGTCACCGTTTTAACTAGTTATGGTGCTATGAAACAAGGTCTATTGTCGTAAGAGTTACGATTACAAGACATTCAATAACCCTGCTCAGCATAATAATACAGATGCAGAAAGTACCTATGAAAAGCATATCAGGACTGAAGCGAGTCCAGAAGAGATTCCTGAGATATCTCTCATTCGGGGCATAAGGGGTCTATGTTTTTCGGGCCAGCTACATGCCACTGTGTAGAAGATTCAAAGTACCTCCGTTGCAAGTGCAACGCAGCTGGATAGACCTTTCCTTACTTCACAGACTACTTCACGGGTCTATTGACTCCCCCAGGCTCCTCTCTGCCGTATCCCTGCATGTACCTCGACTCAAAAGCAGGTGCATCCAGCTATTTTCTGTTCCCAAATGTTGCACCTCATTTCATGCCTCCACTTTCTCTGTCCGATCGTCTCGAGAAATAATAAACTGTCCAACTCCGCTCCAGATATTGAAATTTTCTTTAACTCACATGTTGTATTTAGAAACCTTGTATCATCCGTGCTAATGCAATCTTACGATCAGTGATACTTTAACTGTGACATGTCTATTTTTATCATTATTTTTTAATTTAATTTATTAATTAATTTAAGCTGATGCAACTAGCAAGTGACTCAAACTGATGAGAAGCTGTGATAATCGAATGGATCAGAAGACTCCAAGTTTTGATTTGGTGCCTCACAGTCGTGTCACCGTGATACCAAGTAATGGTGCTTGGAAAGAAGGTCTTTTATCGTAACAGTAACGATTACAAGACATTCAAGAACCCTGCTCAGAATAATGAAACATCATATACAGCTAGAACTCATGAAGAGGGCTGATGCTCCAAGTTTTGATTTAGTGCCAACTACTGGTGCGAAAATGTAGCTAAATGTTGGTAACAGGGAACCTAGGTAATATAAGGCTGTGAAATTTAAGGTATTGTGGTTATGCTGTTTGTTAAAAATGCAATATTGTTGAGTACCCGTTATTTTGGAATGAACCTGAAGGTTAGTTGTCTAATATTGGAGCCACCTTGAAGCCAAGTAGTGGAACTAAGGAACCAGCATGTAGGGTTGTGTTTCATAAGAAGTTTGATGCTGGAGACGACTTATGCTGCTAGTAAGCACCTCAAATTGTTGGGAACAGTAAACCCTGAAGTTTCGACTTAGTGCCTAATACAACTGACATTATGAAACCAATTAGTGGTACCGGAGAACCAGGTTCTTTATATTGGAATTCAGAGGAGGCATTCGAATGATCTCAATAGTTATTGTGCTTTCTATGGTAGTAATATTGTGTTGCATATAATGAAAGTAAGTATCGTCTTCGTTCCTAAATGGTCATTCCATGACTTTCATACGCTTAAAATATGAAAATAGTCGATTATTTTCGTGGTTTTCCAGTGAAACTCGATTTTGCAGTTCTGAGGGAGATGTGTTGTATGAAAGTAGGAGGTGAGTTTGCTGAGAGATCAATACTAATAGGAGTTGTTCTGTTAACTAGGTGATGTCAAGCAATTTACGACCCTCGTTGGAGAGCCTTGTTTGCTCTCGGTTCTGATTATCGCATATGAACGAAACTTTAGCGATAACCGTTTGCGTGAAATACTGTTGACGAACTCCCATGGTTTACTTCCCCACCCTTTCTCATGCTCAAGGTTTTCGCATGGTACTTATATGACAAGCAGCCGTTCATCATTGGCTCAAACTAACGGTCTCGACTCCACCTCCTCTGCTGCAGAGGCCCAGATATGAAGTCACTGGTGCTGTTTCAACATTCATCACCGGTGGAAATTACCCTTTACCGCCTCTGGTCCGGCATTTCGTTTTCACTTCCTCAGCCATCACTGTTCTTCCTTTGATGTAATTGCTGCAGACCACGTAATAACTGGGTGCAAAACTTCATTCGTGAAACATGAATGTCACCGACCCATGATATATCTGCTCATTGTAGGCCTACATTTTCTATGTGCAAGGCCGCACTATTTCAAAGTTGAATCTCACCAGGTCCCTCTATTTAATGATTATTTTTGTTAGGAAGGTGTCTTAAGAGGGTCTCAGTCGGTCGCCGGTCGTTCCTCGTTTCGGGTCAGTATTTCCCTGAATTGCAGGGGCAAAATCTTTTTAAAAATGTACCTAAATTTGAAATGTTCGAGGATTTTAGAAATTCATTAGTGCATGGGTGTAAGGTATTGAAAAACTAAAAGATTGCCGCTGGAATAGCCAAAATCGAACAATAATTGCCAGATTAATAATGAAAACAAACTGAATAATCCGTTTTCCCTATATTTCTCTGACAATTATTGTTCGATTTTTTTTGTTTTCCATTATTTTATTCAGATAGTGAGATTTTTATTGCAGACATACATAGTATATCACAAAAGTCGGATGAAGCTACTAGAGGAATATAGATATCAAAATAGTGATAAAAAAATGGAAATGGCGGCATCCCAAATTCAAAAAGGCACCAGTCCCCCGGTCCTGGTTTTCACACAATCGGAGCCAAGACAACAGGAAGCCACCCCCGAGCGGAACCAAGACATCCCAGCCCAACACTAACAGACAAATGCGACCACATTCATTCAATAATTCACATTCACACCACACCAATTTAAGGGAAGTCAGCCCGAATATCGGCGTTTTTTCCAAACACCTCTGTGCTGCTTAAATCTTAGTAGAAAATTGATAATGGTCAATAAGTCGACAGTTTAGATCTTGATTAAATTATGTTTAAAACTATAAATGATAATATCGGTACTTCACTATAAGTACCTAAAGTTGGGCCCTTTCACCTTTTTTCGTGCACTTTTCTCGGTAAATACTCGTCCGAATTTTTTTCTAGTTTTTTTTTTTGTTCAACTTACTAAGTTTTATCAACAGACAATAGCTTTTTTATTTTCAATAGTTTCATCTTTTTTTCAATTCAATTTTGAGTCAATGTAAGAAGAACATACTTCGGTACTTTGAAACGCTCCTGGACTGAATGTGGACAAAACGAACGGCACTTCAGGACGCGGTCTGTCGGGAGAGGAGAACTACGAGTATATCCCTACGTGATTTCAAATGAAAATGAAAGAAAATCGGGGAAGTTTTGAGTTGATCGACGGGATTTTCTCAAACTTCCTAATACGACGATCTCCATTGAACACGGAGAGTGGTAGGGAAAACTTTGACTCGGTTTCGCCCTCTCTCGAGGTGTTAGGAAAATACGTGGCGCGGAGGCGAGAGAAGGGTGGATACTCGCAAAAACCTTTGTTATTTAAGAGGTATACTCGATAGAAACTGGTTTCTCTTGCTTCCTTCTTCTCCCTCCAGCAGCCTCTTTATGCTTCGGTCCTGGGTTAAACTGGCGCAGTCGTGAAGAACCCGCTTTCACATCAGGCGCGTGAGCAAACAGTTAAACGAGATTTTCGAAGTTATTGCTAGGATTCCGTTTCCTTCCAGAGCCTGCCAGAGAGGGTTGCTCCTTATTATGGGTTACTTCGGCGCTTCCTCTTCGCAAGGAGAAAATGTGGAGCAAATATGAGAAATCTTATTGGTGTAGCGGTGCTTGTCCGGTTTCCATTCCCTACCGCAATTTCAAGATTCTTATCTAGTGAGTTACCATGGCACCTAATTGAAAAGGATCCATGTTCACCTAAGTAGGCCTTCTGAACCAATATTGGGTACTTTCACGAACCAACCAAGAAGCCTGACTCTTCCTGGTTAGGAAAAGAATTAAATTGGACCTAACTTAGGTTATATAGTGCATACTGATACATCGGTTCTTCTTAGTGATATTTGTGTTAGAAGGTAGTAAGATGGACTTAGATTAAACAGACTAGGGAGATTAGATTAGCGTTAGACTTAGATTAGTACATACGTACGTTATTATGTATATTGTGGTATTAATGTACCTATTTAAATGAATTTATCAGGAAATGTGGGCGTACTTGCCTTTAGGAGCTCTAGGGTTGTGAATAATAATAAGATTGCAGCACAATTTTGTGAATTTTATTAAAGACTCAACCAAGTTCCTAAGGGCCTCGAAATTTTGGAAAATTGAATTCAAACTAGGTAAAATTGTTCGTGACTCGAGAGAGGAAGAAGGAGAGTGCCACTCACCGCAGATGCCCACCAAGTTGGTAATGGAATCAAGGAATCAATTGGAGCTTTTGGTTCCCAGTAGGTAGGTACTAGGGTGGAAGACCAGGAAGTGAAGTTCTCCGCCGATCCAAATCCTCTCGTGGTTGTTGTCTCCGTACGGCGATCCACGTGTTCGACGAGGAGCAAATAATTTTAAAGAGATGGAGATTAAAAAGCGCAGAAATTAGCCACTTGCGGGTAGTTGAGTTGGCTCTCCCACGCAGACTACTCGAAGAAGTAGTGAGCGGGGGCACCCTCCCCACCTAGCGTCCAGGTTCAGCTGACCACTCTGTACCCGAACATCACAATATGTAGGTACCAATCTGAGTCTAACGCTAATCTAATCACTCTAGACTATCTAATCTAAGTCTATCTTACTTCCTTCTAACACAAATATCACTAATAAGAACCGATGTATCAGTATGCACAACAACTATGTACCTGTCCCTAACAAAGTCCTGACGATGCACAGTACTGTGAGTTTATGGCTAAAGTGATCAAAAATCAATTTGTGGAGAGTTCTACTAGGGAAGGTTGCTCTGATCATGGATTTCATACTACTTCATATTTCAAGGAAAGAAAATTGCACAATAAATAATATTAGAAGAAGTTTATGAAAAATACTGATATTTTCAATTCAAAACAAAAGTAACATTACACCAATTTTACAAAAGTTTAGGTACCGAAACATAGGTTATAATTAGATGTCCTTAGAAGTGCATTACACGGATTGATGAATCTAAATCGTCACTGTCTTTAGCGCTGCTGATGCTGGAAAGAGCGCTTCCACAACTCAGTTCCATAGCGTTAGATGTGCTTGGTACAGCATTAGGTATCATCAGGTGGTCGTGTCGAAGAAGTTATCCTTAATCAGATACTGGTTGATGACTTCATAATCTTTTCTGTTCTATTCTGTTGATATTAAAAATGCGAGGATGTGGTTTTTTTTTCCTCTCCATTTTTTTCTGCGACTTTAATTTTCAAAAAGCTTTAGGATTGAAAATTTCATAGAAAAAAAAGTCGCGGCTAGTCGCAGCAAATTCCAACGGGATTGAGTCAAAGGATAGTGCCAGAAAACATTCATCAAATGGTCTAATTCCTCATTTCTCCTCTTTTTGAGAAATTCACTATTTAATGTTAAGGTTTAAGAAGAAAAATTGGGAATTATTATTGTGACGATTTTACCGAATGCTTAGGGGAAATTCATACTTCAAAAATTATTAAAAAATGCGAATAAAGCACATACTTATGCTGACTTGTCATGAAGAGCAATAAGACCCAACTTGTTGATATGACAGTATCCGCACTCATAATTAGCACGTAGTTCATCGTTAGCGTTTTGGGTAAAATGAGTTATTAACATTGATGATCGCGGAACTTGCCCTCTGGTGATCCGTAAGAGGCTTGTGAGGTCAGGAAACCTATTTAAACGTGCTCAAAGACTATCTGGAGATAGGTTCTTGCACTCCTTTCCAATACTAATAGACGTTCGTTTTTTCGATTTTTACACATACTCACAGTACTGTGCGATGCTTAACGGCGAAAGCATGCTCGAAGACAAAGAATAAACCGCATAAACTGAAAAATCGCCGCTAATTTCCTCTCCTCACCCCAAATACTATTGAAGATGGAAGGCACTCCACGATGAAAAGGGATATCGTTTCCTACACTCCGACGATGTTCATATGACGATCACCCGCAGGAAAATAATATTTTCCATTGTAAATAAAATATTATTTTGTTTGACTTAGATCCTTCCAACTTTTGAGTTTCATGCAGATTGGCAGAGTTCGTAAGCATTATGTCCAGGTTGGGCGTATCGTCGTTCGGTACAGAAAACGATTAGTGGGGAATCGTTCCCTAACAGTTCCCTAGTTGTATTTACCAGAATAGTTATAAGGAGAATCAATGTCAGCCTGGAGCCGCAGTACCTGACCGAGTCTCCTTGAGTAAGTAAGGGGGTCTCCTTCTATAGTGAGTAAGGTTACCTATTGTAAAATTACTTATTGTAATTTACAATTGTAAATTACAATTTAATTCAATTACAATTTGTAAAATGTAATTTACGATTGTAATTGTTACTTATTGTTAGGATAATTTTATCCTTGTTTAAGATTACAGTCATCAGCAAACTGTGCAAGCAGGAACTTGGTTGAAGAAAGTCTGATGAGTTTACAAGGTAAGCATTGACCAGCAAAGACCTCCCACCTCAACTCCATCAGGAATTTCCGTGAGGGATGGTATTGAGTTTTCAATCACAATCGTGCAGGTTCTGTCAGTCAGGTACGATCGGAACTAATTTTTCTCCTCATTTTTTGTAGAAACCAAAAATCCCGTATCTTCAAAATATGTTGGGCGCGTTATTTTGGACAAAAGTGGTAATTTTTGATCCAGGAAAAATTCTGAATACTTGCCTATTCTGTTGCCATATTCATTTTGAATAACTATGAAAGAAAGTTTTCTATTTTTTTTTCTTTTTACCACATCCTCACTGATCGTAGCTCAAGAGATCTAATTCTGGAAGCAATTATACAAGCCCCGCACCCGACCCGAAATTTCCCATTCAAGGAAGAACCAGAACCTCTTAGGCTATTTCATAATAACAATAAACTACCGAGGGTCGGAGAGAAACCTTCCCCCTTTAAAGAGGAATATAAAGGGACAGGAGAGTTTCAATAAATTGTGATCAGGAAAAAAGGCCCTAAACTTTTACTTGTTATCTGTTGAGCGTAGTGAAGAAGTAAGGTGTGCCTTGGGCGTTTAAGGATCTAGTTATTAGGCACATCATTTGCAATCAACCGCCATCAACTTCCTTTTCACCTTATTACCTTCCCTTCAACGACCACCCGTCTTTATCAGTGTTTACATCAATGCAAATTAACTTATACGCTCGACTAATGGACGTTGCTTGGATTTTTTACTTCGGATTTTTTTAAAGGATAAAAATTGGTTTGTGAGGAGGAATGAAAGTTAATGCTCGTTTTCGCGGAAGGCTATTATTTCCTCCATTTTCACGAGTCATTTTATAGCTAATTCTTTTACTTATTCATAACACTTATTCGAACTATTTAGTAATATGACGAATATCATCTTAGCCGTGAGATAGCCTGTTTAGGTATTCAAATCACCTTATAATTTTTACGAGTATTTCGATATGATCAGTAAACAGTGCAATTTTAAATTTTAGTCCAAAATTCTATGTTGTAACCTACGATTTAATACCACAAGTTGGATCCTGGAATAAAAATTATTTGATTTGATTTAATTAGAGTAATACTAATGTATTTTAAAAATTTTATAAATTAGGAAAAAATTAATTGACATTATAATGTTGGAAAAAATAAATTGACATTGAAAAATTGTATTTCTGTGAAAACTTGTAAATGAATAATCGTACGATTTCACGGCAAATGTCCTATTTTAGTTATTTTAAATTAGGAAGGCAGGAGACAATATTAATAAAGCGAGCGATCAAGTAGAACTGAGGTTTATTCAAACGAAATCAAGGTAGGTAGGTAGGGGCGATAGACCTAACAGTCGCCATCTCCTGGCATCAGGTGAAACTAAATAAAGACATTAGTTGATCTGTTTGGAGAAGTCTGGAGGATCCGAAAAAAGAACTGTGACACCGTTTTGTCCCCGATTTAGAGGCAGAAAGGTCTGAAGAACGGTGAGAATAGCTTTACAGGGTGTCTACACTTAAGATGCGCATAGCTTCAGAGATCGATTGTACAAGGTATTTCCAACAAAAAATGTTTTCTAGCAATTTTTTCTTAACCCACTTAAAATGTACTTCTTTTCACTTCCAAGTTTTTTTTCGCGTTTTTGACGTTACGTCATTACAACTGCCATAACTCCTGTTACTTACCAAGAACAATTCAAGTTTAAGGATATCGTTGGAAAGAGAGTTAAATTACCCAGCTAACTAGCAATCTTTTAGATCTAAAAATCAAAGTATTTGAGCAATAAACCATTTTCAAAAAATTGCCAGTTTTCCAACAGTCTATCAATTTTTCTTTTTTAAATTCAAATTGGAAGAGTAAACCAAGTTTGAATGTAAGACAACGGAGCATAAAGTAACACCTTTCTACTCAATAAAAACATCAACTTTCTAGCTGGTAAAACACTCGATTTTCCAGTAAAACTCACAATGTTTTCGATTTACTTTTCCAATTTGAAAAAAAAGGAAAACGAAAAATTGATAGACCGTTGGAATGTTGACAATTTGATCATGTTTTTTTCCAAAGAGCGCCCATCGAAATAGCCAGGGATTCAAAGTGAAAACTTGGAAAAGAAAAAATCAAATTTAAAGTTTGCTTCGGAACTGATTTTTTAGAAGATGGTTTATTGCTAAAAGATTTTGGATTTACGCTAGGTAGTTTGTAAATTTAACGCCCTTTCTAACGATATTACTTTTCCACGATACTTTTTCTTGTGGAGATGTCTTGTAGAATCGAACCCTGAAGTTATTCCCATGGAGTACTTACCTGGTTGAGGAAGAGTACCAGTGTAGGGATGGGTGTCGTTATAAAAGTATCGATATTTTGTATCGATACTGTATTGTATACGAGTGTCATTATCCCACGTATTTTAGGGCATGAGTATCGATATTTTGAATTATCGAGTATCGATACTTTGGTGTCACAAACTATCAATGTTATCCAATATTCTCAAGAAACAATTTTTTCAACAATTTTGATTCATTTTTTACTTTCAAGAGTCCAAGCAGAGTGATTTTATCCATGATATAAACGTTATTTGTGCGACCAAAGAGTAATGACCCTAAAGCCTCTCTACCTTCTTCATTTTTTAACCATCATGTTGAATTTTCCGCGAGAACTGTATCAATATTCGATATTTAGAAATATCGGATCCAAAATATCGATATCCACAAATATCGGATTGTGCAGTATCGATACTAAAATATTGAGTATTGGTACGAAAGTATCGATATTTTGAAATATCGGGTATCGATACCCATCCCTATACCAGTCTGAGCATGAAGTTCAATCTAGAGTTGAGAAAGCGCTGGTTTTCAAAGAGCCGCAGTGCTAAATAAGTAAGTTCTCCGTTCGAATTCAATTCGAAAAACTGATTTTTCATTCCCCTCAAAAACCCCAAGATGCATTCAAGTAAAACACCGTCCAAGAGAAATCAGTTCTCCTCTTCTTCTGCGTTCCTGAAAAGACAATACCTAATCCGGATTCACTAAGTGGATTATAAATTAAAACTCATTCGGATGGCCGCTGTGAAGGGCCCACGGAGAAGGGGGTAAAAGACGGTGGGGTAAAATGAAGAAAAAAAGTTTTTTTTGTTCGAAAGGTAAGCAGAAGGAAAAAGAGAAGAAGAAAAACTCACTTCTCCAATTGCAATGGAAAAACTTACTTTTTAATTAAGTACAAAAGTGAAAGAGTGACTGAGTTAAGTTGAAGTCTTGACGTTAATGAGCTATGCAAATCAACGGTAAAAAATCAGTGAAGGAAGCGGAGGGAAAGAAAAAAAGCGGTGCTGTTCGATGGGTGATGGGACGTTCTTGAAAACTCCGTTGAAACAGGTGGTGAGGAGGGGAGAGGGAGAGAAAAAATTGTTTTAATTTGACAAGATGAGTTTTAAGAGGGAAAGAGGAAATATCAGTCTGAACCCGAGCTAATTAGGACAGTGAAAGGAATTCGTTTTTCAATTTGAACGACGGCAGACTAAACATTTTGGCAGGTTTCGTGGAATCACGGCCCATCAATTCACTGGGTGGGCCGAAGGAAAAGTTTGGGAGTCAGTCGTGGACTGACGGCTCCCATTTATAACCTTCATTTTAGTTCGTCAAGGTATTTTGTTCCTTAAGTTTTCCCGATACTCGAGGTTTTTCTCTGGATGGAAGTGGTTTTTAGGAAGTTTTAAGGGATTTGAATGGAAGTGGAGTAGTGGTCTGAAGTGCCTTTGAAGAACTTGTGTTGCGTATTGACGATGGGTTGATAAGATTAAGTATATTTTTAACTGTACGAATGAACTTCTTTGATGGACTTCCCAAGAATGAGAAACACACGATACTAGACTGGGGAGGTAATCAACATAGCTCTCATGGAAGAAGGGTCAAATTTGAATGTACTGATGCGCCCTTTTCCACCACACTTTGATAACGCCATTTTCCACCAAGTTCACACTAGATAATTTTACACAAACGATGACACCATTTCTGTTGCCACTCTTTTGAATAGTGTTATTCAGGTGGATCAAGATAGTTGGCACACACGAACAGGAGAGTCTGGAGATTGACCTCATCACCCCCCCCCCCACCCACCACAAACACTAGCGCTACCATGCGTTTTTCTTGATCAGTAGCTATAAGGTGGCAAGACCTACCAATTCTAAGGATCTACTGATGGATCTACCTGTGGAGTCCACGGAGTTCTCTGTATTCTGCGAACTATTTACGGAATATCTTGGGAAAGCTCAAAATAATATATTAATGTAATGAGAAAGATAAAATAATACTACAGGTAATTAACATCCTGTAAATACAATGGTCACTTATGTACCTATGCTTCTGGCCGTCAGCGTTCCGCGCTCGATTCTCACCTCCCTGCCTCCAAGGTTTGGACTAATTATCTGATTGATTATCTGACTGATCTTTTAGCATTAGGAGCTTCCTTCCTACGTACCGTAGGAGGCTATGTAACGAGTTTAGTTGTGAAATGTGGCACCACGTGGCAGCACCAAAATGGAGAAAATTTGGTTAACTACTCATTTGAGAACGGATCGAAATATTAATTTCGCAAACAGATTTCTCTTCAAGATTACCGTAGAACTGTGGGTAATTGGTTCAAAAAGTGTAAAAAATTTTTTTTGCACACTGCTCTAACAAACATTTTTTCGAATTTTGAACATTTATAGGTAAGCAGCCTCTAGATATTATGGTAACTAGATGAAATTATAGTCCTCCTGAAGCTGAGTCCTTCTGAACACTAATAAAAACTAGGAAGGTAGGTACTAATCTTCTAAAAACTTATTTACATTTTATTTCATGTGATACAGAAAAAAAAGTGGGTGTAGCACATAGCTTCCTCGTATCCATAACCCGATTATATAGATGATCCGATGCATAGTAGTTAATATGAAAACACCAATCTCTAAGTACCTTTCACTACCCTCATAGGGTACCATCTACACGCTAATCTGGACAATCCTAGAAAATGTCATCAAATTCGGACGAAAAATGTGAGTGCGGTAGTGATTGGAATCAAAAAATTTCTTAGCAAGACTGGGATTCGAACCTGGAACTCCTGGGTGTGAGTCCAGTATTTTGCTCACTGATCTACAAATACGAAATACGAAGTTGGAAATACGATCTACAAAGGGGTTGGTCGACTGATTTTGAAATCCTCACCTCAGACGCAACTGTTACGGCTGTTACAAGGATTTAACGATTGCGCATGCGCAGAGGCTACTGTAAATTTTAAGGCCTTGATTTTCATTGGGGACCATCTACCACCTAATCCGCGTAATCCCTGAAAATGTCATTGAAATCGGATTGAAAATGTAGTAGTTATGGCCGTTACAAGCAATTCACGTTCGCGCATGCGCAGTGACTACTATCAGTCCGAAGGTGATGATTTTCATAGGGGACCATCTAATCACTACTCTGTAACATCCCTGAAAATTTCATTGAAATCGGATGGAAAATGTAGAAGTTATGGCCGTTACAAGGAAATTCACGTTTGCGCATGCGCAGTGGCTACTATCAGGCCGAAGGTAGTGATTTTCATATGGGACCATCTAAATACCAATCTGTAACATCCCTGAAAATTTCATTGTAATCGGATGGAAAATGTGGAAGTTATGGCTGTTACAAGGAATTCACGTTTGCGCATGCGCAGTCGCTTCTATCAGTCCGAGGATGATGATTTTCATAGGGGACCGTCTACACACCAACCCGCACAATCCCTGAAAATTTCATCGAAATCGGACGATAACTTCGTATAGTTATGCGCGTTACAAGGAATTCATGACAGACACACAGACACACAGACACACGGACACACAGACACACAGACACACAGACAGACAGACACACAGACAGACAGACACGGAACCAAAATTGTTCAGAAAGGTCTAAAACGCAAAACGCGAGTGAAAATTTTGATTTTGGAGAACTTTTTTTTTTCGTCCTTGAAAAGTGAAAACAAAGCTTCCGCTACCTTGGTAGACTCGGAAGCAAAATAGAGTTGTAAATCTGCATGAACTGTTCAGATAATTATGGAATGGAAATGCATGTAGGTACTTACACTCTTTATTGAGTTACAAAATCCATAACAAAGTTGTATGAGCCTTTTTATGTTTTATGTTCCTGCTGGGAATCAAGTTGGGAAGTCAATCCAACAATGAATAATGAAGAATTTCACCATGTCGGAATTTCCTATTTTTGACCCCAAAATTGGGTTCAGCATCTCGAAAAACCCCCTATGGCAAACTTTTAGCCCGTACTTCCTAATTTACGAATAAACAAAACAATGTAGAAAATATGAACGTTTAAAAAAACCGGGAGGATGACGTCATCCTGGAATAGTTCATTTACGGCCGCTTGAAGCGCTGAGATCGAGAAATCTATAGTCCCCAGATGCAACATTTCACAAAACCAGTAAAGTTCGAAATTGAAAAACTGAAGAAAAACGTCTGCCAAGTTGGGTGGGCAGTATAGCTTCGTCACTCATTGTAACATGGACGTATAGAATCAGTTGGCGAAAAAATTATGATTCAAAGAGTTATTGAATACCAAAATATTGGCGATAATATGCGGGATAGGGTTGCAGGTATTAATGTTTATAATAGTGTTGTAAATAGTTGTGGTATATAAACCACTGAAATAAAATAACGAAAGAGTGTAGGTATAAAATAAAACTACGAAGTTATGACGATAATGATTATTATTATTCAATACTAAAACTATAATAGGTGTACGTATTAGGATTAAGGGTATTAATTTGTTATGTACTCGTAATTTGAGTTTTATTTAAAATTAAACGTAGAATTTTATTATTTTATTTAGCGGTCCACCGTCTAGGACCTAACCCACACAATCCCTGAAAATTTCATCGAAATTGGTTGCATAGTTGCGGAGTTTTGGTTGTAACAATAAATTTAAAGTTCGCGCATGCGCAGCGGCTATTGCTTGACCAATTTAATTGAAACTTATAGGGTGTCTCTTAAAAGTTAGTCCCTAACTAACCTCCAAATTTGAGCAAAATCGGTTCATTAGAAACCGAGAAACCGAGGTTCCAGGAAATTCACGTTTGCGCATGCGCACTCGCTCCTATTGATCCGAAGGTGCTGAAATTGATAGGGGACCGTCTAGGACCTAACCCGCACAATCCCTGAAAATTTCATCAAAATCGGACCACAGGTTAGTATAGTTTTGCCCGGGACAAGGATTGACCACAGACAGACCGACAGACTGACAGACAGACAGACACGGAACCAAAATTGTTCGGGAAGCTCTAAAACGCAAAAAAAAGTGGAAATTTTGATTTTGGAGGACATTTTTTTTTCACTTCTTTCACGAATACAAAGCTTCCCTACCTTCGGTAGTGAGGAAGCAAAAATAGAAAAAGCAAGATTGGAAAAATTAGGTTTCCCCTGTTTTTGTTTGATAAATTTCTTCTTAGATAACTTGATTTTGCCATACCAACGGGCAGCACTGGGAGGAGACGGCGATCCGAACAGCCCAATCAGCGAGCGTTCCCGCTTCACGTTGAAGAGGTCCGTTTTCCCGGTTATTTTTTGAAATCATAAATTTTGATTGTCTCCCAAAAATAACAGGAGTCTTATTTTCCGAAATCAACCCTATTTTCATCTATCCTACACCATTAACTATTCAGGAAAAATGCAAACAGAATTCGGTGAAATTCCTCATTCATTGTTTGATTGACTTCCCACCAATTATTGGTGGAAATGTCTAGGGTGACATACGCAGTGGAGTGACCGACGCATTTCAGTAACCATGGAAATACCCCTTGGTAACCGACCCCCCCCCCCGCCCATGGATGAGCTGACCTCCTCTTGCCATAGCATGGTAACCCCCCCCCATCCCTTTTCTCTATCTCTCCTCAACCTCAACTCTTTTACTTTTACTGTCAATTTTTCTGTTTCGGGCGGATTATCACCATATTTATTTATGAGGGATATTCTGAGAGCTTCTAGACATCTTTGAAAATGGGTGATGGAATCGTTTTTGCGGAAAAAATCGCTCATAAGTATATTTATGGACAAAATAAGAGTTGAAAGATTGAATTGATTGAATTGATTGAAAAATGGAAATCGGTTGACCGATTGTAGAGATGAATCAGATCTAAGTTTGGTATTATCCCTCTCACTCGCACAACTGTCGTTTCCTTTAGCATTAACGCCACGACATTTACCTTGAAAAAAAAAAGAAAAAAAAATCCAGGACAGTGTTGAGAAAGGCGAAAAAAATGCAGAATGGCTCACTTGAAAAACCCACTTATTCATCGCGCAATGCGGCGATAATTATTACCTATATTGATTCTCCAAAAGTTAAGTAGGTATGTACCTACCACCTCAATTTGAGGTAAATGAAAGGTTTGATACAATTGAATCAAATATAAAGAATAAAGTCTGATTACTTGGACAGAATGCATGAAAAACTCGAGGTAGCGTTAGTGTGTGTGGAGGGGGGGGGGGGGGTTACTGACTTCCAGACTCTCCTCACATAACCATTGTGGGACATCAAGACATCCTACGATTCAGCTAGTTTCTACCGATCCACTCCCAGCTAGGAGTTTGAATCGTCAATGACTCAATCGACAGTTCGGTGAAACGATAATCAGTTACAACCAAGTTTATAATAATTCTGCGAAACTGGCTCAAGAATGAGAACATTACTGTACGATCATCTACATTTCATGGAGGACAAATAAAGTGTTATGACGCATTTATGACTTATGTTTCAACTTTTTGTACTCGCTGTTAAATTCTATTGAAGCAAACAGACAAAAAGTTAACTTTTTATTTCTTAGAATTTACTCTGGTTGTTTGAGGTGAGAAGAAGTATCGAAATGGAGGTAATCAATCCAGCATGTCAAACTGTTATTGAGGTGAGGGCATATCTAATCCGGCACGTCAAACCGTTAATAGATGAAGTTGGTGAGAGATGAGATGAGTAAGCCCGTCCCGAAACCGTTCGACTTGCTCAAAAGGTAAAGTTATGAAAATATTGTAGCAGAGAGGAGATGGTTTGGGTTATGAAAGTATCAAGTCGAGTCAAGTGTTGAGTTGGAATAGAGAGTGGACCCTGGAGTTCTGAGGTATCTATACTCTGAAGACAGGTGTCCTACCCCTTCTCCCTTGTCTAGGTAGATGACCTCCAGCGTTCACCCATATGTCTTGTAATTGATAAATCTAAGAAAATTGAGGAGGCCGTAACATAAAGATTATTATGTAGGTATGCAGAATTTGCTTCTTTTTGGGTGTCTTCAGTGCCAACTCAATTTCCCAGATATTTGAACAGTAAAAGAAAAACGGAGTAGAATCATCTAGAGTTGATAGAAAACCATAAATCAACCTGCTTTCTCGACTCGTACGGCAACTGAGCGAATAAACATCAACATAAAGAAATATACGGAGTTTCGAGGCAAAAAAACCGTGGGAGGGTTGATTCTCGTTTTGAAGACGTCTTTGTATATTAAACATATAAATTAGGGAGTTTGATGTCCCCTCACACACACAATACGGAACTTTTCCATTGCGAACAAGAAGCCCGCTTTTCCCGTCAGAGTTGTGTCAATAAATTTATTTTTATTCCGTCATTTTCCACGCTGTCGTTGGAAGTTTTTACCAGGCGGGTCCCCGAACGTGGCAAGGGCTGGTTTATGCCCGAACGCTACAGCGAGGGGGGAGTTTGAAAAAGAGTTTGGATTTTTCTTTATGACGGAACTATTTGATTGAATGAACTCATGATAATTTACTTGAAAATAGAAAACCCTCTTGTTTGTGAAAGAGAAGAACGAAAGGGTGATTTCAATACGATATTTCAAAAGTTTACGTCGACTCAGCCATCGATCTGGGGACCATCCCCAGGAGACTTCTCAACCTACACAATTCCTTAAGTGTTACAATATAATAGAGTTTTGTCTGTTACAAGGATTAGTGGATATACAGACAGAAACGAAACAAAAATCGTTCAGGGAGGTATAAAACACCAAATTCGAGTGGAAATTTCGATTTGGGTGGACGTTTTTTTATTCTTGAAAAGTGGAGACAATTCTTCCGCTACTCAAAAGCAATAAAAAAAGGAATAACTGAACTTAGTATAAACAGTTGCTCGAAAATTCCAAAGAGCGAGAATAAAACATTTTATTTGGTCACATTTTACCTGTAGGATATGCAATACGATTTTGTTCTTCTCGCTCTGCAATGGGGTGCGCTCATCGGTCAGAAAAACAGTTTATTGTTATTTTTAATCTAAACTAGACCTCATTCTGAGAATTTTGACACCAACCGCAACCTTCTAGCGTGAGAAGACATTTTTCTACGATTTTTCAAAGGTTTTGAATGTTAATGACGTCGCAGTGGGCTGGGGAGTCCCGCCCTGGCAGGAGGGGCGCGTGACATCATAAACATTCGAAACTTTGAAAAATCATATAAAGAGATCTACTCATCCAAAAAGAGAACGGCTAATGTCAAAATTCTCAGGATGAGGTCTACTTTCGATTAAAATTTTAAAAAAATATGTGCAACCCCCCCCCCCCCTCCCCAATTACTTGTCGCCACTGGTTCGCCTAAGACGAGCAATATTTACTCGTGTTATGCTGTACCTACTGTAAAAATAATTTTTCAGATGAATAGTCATTTCTTTCCATCCACTTCTCTCTCTCAATAGTCTTGAGCAAGGGCCAATTTTGAGTCGATTCAAAAATCCACCCTCGATTTTTTTCTTCTACTAACTTTGAAAAGTAAACCATCAAATTTTGATGGGGATTAATTTCTTTCTTGCTCGATTCCATTTTGGTTTATTATTGAAAATAATCAATCGAAATGGAGCGCTTGTGATCTGCCAGGTCCTCACGTGTTGGTCAGTAGACTATGAACTATGTAAAAAAAAAAGAAATTTTCAGGAGGACTTTCCTCGAGCAGCTCTTTGCGGTTGATTCCTACTTGAACTCACTGTATGAATATGTTTCTTTATTTCGAGTAACTATTGTCGGAACTATGAATGTAATCGAACCATTCGACTTCCTTCTCTGCGGGATATTCTATCGGATAGTGAAGAGATTGACTTCACACTATTAATTTCACCCCTTCTATAAGAAATGCAGAGAATCTTAGTCGCCAAGTTTCGGTTAAGATGTGTAATTATTGTACGACGTTTCACCGAACTTGAGGATTGTTATCGGTTTCCTCCTTGGGGTTAATACCTAATTCCGACTGCCTTGTAGATAATGCTTTCTGCCCCTTTGTGCCTTTAGTTCAGCCTGATTTATGCCCTTAGTGGCCCATAGGACACACATTTGGGGCGTAGGAGGTCTCTCCCCAAGTCTCCTTTCTCCATTCAACTGATGCGCGGGTCTCCCCTTCATAGTCACACGCCAACGGCTTGGTCGACAACTATTTGCATAAATTACGAGCGTTCGCCACCAAGGGGGATGTTCTACTGTTCTTTCGAGAAACAAAAACTTGAGACTTCAACGGAGATTAATAGCGAGTGATCTTGGCTTAGATTAGAATTCGTCAGTCGCAGCATCTCGAGATATCACCTAGTGAAATTCAAACTTCAACTCCTTTTAGATAGGTAAATACTCAACTTTTTGAGATTCATAGTATTCCTCTAAAATATAAAATCGATACGATACATCAGGCGATACTCCTAGTACCCTATTTTTTCAGCCCAGAAAATTTAGATGGAAGACGTTGAAGTTTGCATAAAACTGGAAACTATTTCCAATAGTTGTAACTCCTTTTAAGTGGTCACATTGCTGTATATTAACAGAACGAGGAGAGCTGTGCAAGGTGTGCAGAACTTGCCCACACCAAAAATCAGATTGAATCCAATTTGGAGTCATCCCTTTTGGAATTCAGAATCATTGAGAAACGTTGTAGTAATTATCAAAATCGAAAAGAATTATAGGTCTCCCCCGATGGAGAAAATCGTTAATCGTTAACTCTGGGGGATTTAGCCTTGGAAATGCGGAACCGCGAGGATTAGCCTTCGGCCGGGAATTGATTGTAATGATCGTAACGTATGACAATAATTGCCAGAGGCTTCAGAGTGGGGGAAAAGGCCAAGGAGCTAACCTCCGTCCCCATAAATATTTCGGGGGCGTAAGCGGTGGAGCCCTCTCGCGGATTAATTCCGAAGCTTCTCTCCTCTCCTTCCCGTCTAATTGCTACGGATTTGCAAACTCGATGGCGTATCTTTTAAGTGCCTTGATAAGAGGCTCACTAATGGAAGGGGAAAAGAAATCTTGGTAATTAGCGGTAATAAGTTTTGAGAGGTATTTCCCTTTTTCTTTGCCTCTCTCCAACCGCACTTACCACCTTATTGGGGTGAGAAAAGGAGTAAATTTGGGAGCGATCAGTGGTACCCCTTTTTTACCTTTTCAGGGAAATCTGAAATGCAGGATAGCCTCTTATCTTGAGAACGATTTTATTCCTGGGATTCCTGTTTATTTATTTCTAGGAGTGGGGTTTATTTTCCAATCGCAGTTCCACCATCGCATTAACAAACCTACCAAGCAGGCAGCTGGACAGGAAATTCAAATCAAAGAGAAAAAAACACTGTCTGCATCACACTTTCCAATTCAATTTTCTTACATGTCGATGACAGCTTAAAACATTAAAATAACGCTAATATAAATTATTGCATAATCACTGTTCAATCATAACACCTTGTAATGATCTCCAGTCGGGGATTTGATCACTGGAAAATAGGGGAGAAATGATACCTACACGTATTCTGATGGAAATGAAGGAAGTATATTCGAAATTAACTTACAAGGTGCATGAAATAGGCCGAAAATGGCCCCAAGACGTCAGGGAGTAGTTGAATAGGATATGTGCATGGGTCGGAAAAACTGTTTATTATTATTTTTAATCTAAACTAGGCCTCATTCTCAGAATTTTGACATCAACAGCGAACTTAACGTGAGAAGACCTTTTTCTACGATTTTTTCAAAGTTTCGAATTATTATGACGTCACAGTGGGCTGGGGGGTTACGCCCAGGCAGGAGGAGAGCATGACGCCAGAGTAATTCGAAATTTTGAAAAATCATAGAAAAAGATCTACTCATCCAAAAAGAGAACGGCTGGTTTCAAAATTCTCAGAATGAGGTCTACTTATGATTAAAAATCTAAAAAAACATCATGCGCACACCCCATTGTGACGTGACCTCAACCCCTCCCTTCCCCTACTCATGGGATGTTATCCGTCCTTGAGTGATTTAGTGATGATACCATCACTCTCCCCCTCTCCCCTATTGAGAAAATTTGGGGTCATGTAGCGGACTGGTGATGCCAAATTTGAACTGATGGTTAATTTTGGGAGGCATACCTGGGGAAACTGTCCTGACCCACCTCTTGGTCTTCTAGTTGTGTTAATGAGAACCTCCCACTTGACTTTAGGGAAGACTCAATTTTGAATGTCATTCTAATTTGAAAATAATGCTAGGAGTGTTTAGGGAGCATACCTGTTAAAGTCATAGTGATTTTCTTAGACCACAATGACTCCACACTCAGGGCCCTCTTTTCATTAAGAAAAGTTTATTGTAGTATCTTTCATTTTCTGTAGTAGGCGGTCGTTTAGAGGTACAAAACCTTAATCACCCTCCTTACCTATGGTTCCAAGACATGGACCCTGACCCGGGCATTGGAAGAGGACTTACGCCGTTCTGAGAGAAAATTACAGTGAAGAATCCTGGGTGGAACCTATGATCCAGAGGAGGTCACCAAGAGACGTCGAACTGATAAAGAAGTCATGGACCATTGCAAGGCTATGTTGCCAGGATGAGCCTGAAAGATCCTCGACGAAAACCACACCAAGGAAGGAGTCGGACGCTCAAAACTTCTATGGTTGGAAGGTGTTACCTCAGATTCCCCGTCCATCCTTGGCACACGAAACTGGAAAGGAGCAGCGCAAAGCTGAGAGGACTGGCGGATATCACCACAGGACACCCTGCCATAGAAGAAGATGAAGTCATTTTGAGGAAGGCATCACTGGCCTCTCAAACCCAAGCTAGACAGATTAACTAGTTCAGATTCCATTATCAGACGCCCACCAGGTCTAAAAACGAACACTTCAATCTAACTAAAAAAAACAACAAGAAAAAAAACGTATTTTCCTCCGAATAAATTTCAATTTTTTCAGCTCCGAAATATAAATTGGGATTCTTGAAATGAGTATGGTATGTCATAATCCTTACTTCCAATTTGATGATATTTGATTATGAAATTTAATTTCTTTGCTGGAACAGCTAGTTTTTCTGGACATAGTTTAATTTCTACACCTTCCAGAATGCTAATTTATTTTTAACCAGCGCTGTTTTAGGTAGTAGTGGTAAAATTCTGGGAAATTGTAACGTTTTTTATTTGTGAACTTTCTCTTTTCCTCGAAGTCAGCTACTGCTTAGCTATATTCGTTGGCTATATTTGGCGATGATGGAGTTTTCCCCCTGTAGCCCTCACTTGAGATACATTGGGCATAGTGGGGACAATCAACCCTCAGAGGGATTGCCTCTGTAAGGAACCTTGTTGATGTAAAATCCGGTTTTCCAGGTCAGGGAATGATCCGGTACGGGCGTGCTATTCATTCTGAAGGTGGTGGCAGAATTAGCGTTTTTGAGTGGACAATGATACAAATTCCTGACATTAACGTGGGTGCTGTAGAGATCGGACTATCTCCGGTGGTCGGGCAGCGGTCGCCGGCTAACAATAAATAAATACTGACGCGGTGAGGTTATGAGTTGCGAGGTCGGTGACAGTCACCACCACATTGTACGGACGTATTTTATTGGCAAGTCGGTTGATTAGACGTAGAATAATTGAACCGTTGGTAGAACGCATCGTGACAGTGAGGCAGAGGCGGGAATGAAAGCTTCAGCGGTATAAAATGACCCAATCAGCGTACGACGGTTCGATGGGAGGATTTCTGCCCCTCTTCCCCTTCACTCTGGGCCGATTGCTATCCATACATCCGACCCAGGAATGCACATATCACCCACCGCAAACACCAGATAAACTGTGAAATATACTAAATTGGCTTTTGCCTCTCGTTCCCGCGCGGCTTGGCTGGTTGAAACAATAATTTCACGTCGGTCCTCCCCTGGACGTCACCTCTCCCTCGAGCCAGGTGTTACCTTTAATGGGCCTTCACTATCGTAATACACCTTCCCTTCGACCCTCTCGGCCACACTTCTTCATTCCCTACACCGTTCAGGGTGGGTACATTACGATCATTGGATATCTGCTTTCCGGTTCTCTGGGGGAAATGGTCCTTGTTACGGACGAAGCTGGTTTTAAAGTAGTCACTGAGAGATCAATACTTATGGAATCTCTCTATTCAGTGGATTCTTAACATACGAATGTAACGGTTTCACGATTACCAATTTTTAATAATTTCTTCTATCATGTTATCAATAAAAACGCAGAACAAGTTCATAGACTTGGAGAAAACACCCGATAGGGGTTGAAGGGAAACCCTATACAAGCCAACTACCCTCTAAGGTAACCACCATTTATCCCCTAACGGCTCTGGGTGATACCTGGCTATTGGTTCTCAAACTAAAACGAAAAACGCTCTTTCTCTCCTCCCTTGGGCCGTACGTCAGATCCGTCTCGATGAAAACCTGACAACCCCCTGTAGCCCTGCACGTCAGATTCGTCCCGACTAAAAAGCACAATTCATTCAAAATTCAGTACCCCATGAATCGTCCCACAATCCCATATACAAGTCTTTGTTACTATAAGAAACCGCAAAATGTTTACGAGCAAAAGAAACTAGTAACAACGAGTACTTAAAGAATTGAATTGAATCGAAGAAGTAGAAGAATTGAATTTAAAACATCGTTATTTATAATTCTGGAGAGATCAGGTCGTTACTCGACTGAAGTTACAAAGACACGAGTGTGGAATCTTTTATAGAAAAATATATTACGACAATACTCAACTCAACTTTCAGGAAAGCAATGAATGGAAATTTTCTTGCAAGTTCGTTTTCTTGGTAACTTGGTAATTTAAGAACACGTGTTGAAACTATCTAATGCAGAGACTTCAACACTTTCCCTCATTGGGTAGTTTCAAACATTCTTTCATTCTTGATGATGAAGTCGCAAGTCCCAGTCTGGCACTCAAACTAGTAAGCCTTGGTTTGTGAAGTGGTTTGGTCAGTAGATCTGCTACTTGATTTTCAGTTGCAACTCTCTCAATACCGACTTCTCCATTAGTGACCAACTCCCGAATGTAAAAGTGGCGAATACTAATATGTTTGGTTCTGCGGTGGTACTCAGGATTCTGAGCTAATCGTGTAGCTGCTTCGTTGTCGACTTTCACTACTGGAAGCCTGTTGAGTTCGGTAATTCCCGAAAGTAGTCGCTTCAACCACACCAACTCTCTGGCTGCTTCACTTGCAGCCACTACCTCGGCCTCAGTTGTTGAAATAGCAACAGATGGTTGTCTTTGGCTCAACCAGCAAACGGCCCCTCCTGCATGAATGCATAAGACTCCTGTTGTTGATCTCCCTGTACTTGCGTCTCCACCATGGTCTGCATCACTAAATGTTTCCAACACTCCAGGTTTATAATTCCGTCTGTATGTTATCCCATAATCAACTGTTCCTTTTAAATATCGTAATATTCTCTTCACCAAAGAAATATCCTTTTGCGTTGGACAATCCAGACGTCTCGAGGCTACCCCTACAGCATAGGCAATATCTGGCCTGGTCCCCACCATGAGGTACATTATTGCTCCAACAGCTTGTCTATAGGGGAAACGTTCGTAATTGTCTGTCTCAGTTACTTTCCCTTGTTCAGGACATTCTTTGATTATAGGAGTGCCTACTTCATTGCAATTAGCCATTTTAAACTTTTCGAGCACTTTCCTTGCGTACCCCTCTTGACTAATCGTGATTGAACCATCCGATTGTTGTTTTAATTGCAGGCCTAAATAGTAAGAGGCTTCTTTTTCCGTTATTTTAAATTCTTTCTTCAGATCCTCCATAAACTGCATCAAATCAGACATTTCCGTTGCTGCGACTAACCCGTCATCTACGTACAGTGCAATTATCAATTTTCTACATCCTTGGTGTCTTATGAAAAGGCATGGGTCAGCCTCGCTCGCTCTAAACCCTTTACCCATCAAAAACTTCCCAAACCTCTGATTCCAGCACCGAGGGGCCTGTTTTAATCCGTAAAGACTCCTTCTCAACTTGCATACTCTTCCCGTTTTATCGTCATATCCCTCAGGCTGTTGCATATATATTTCCTCATCTAACTCGCCATACAGGAAAGCTGTTGAAACATCAAACTGTCTCAGCGCTAACCCTTCACTGGCTGCAACACTCAATACTGATCTAATTGTGCTGATTTTTGCCACTGGGCTGAAGGTTTGGTCATAGTCAGACCCTTTCCGCTGTGAAAACCCTTTGACTACCAAGCGGGCTTTGTACTTATCTACTGACCCATCTGCGAGCGTCTTTACGCGGAAAACCCACTTGCACGGAATAGCCCTTTTTCCTTTCGGCAAATCTTCTAGTGTCCAAGTTCTGTTGTCTCCGAGGGAATTGAACTCACTTTCCATAGCTTTTCTCCACTCTTCTCGGTCTGAACAGGTCACAGCTTCAGTGAACGTGAGAGGTTCTTGGATCTTAGTTACTTCATCAACAGCACTCATGACAAAACCATCAAATCGCTTCGGTAGGTGAATTTCATCTCTGTTTCTAAGTGTCTTTCTCATGGAGCAACTTTCTGAATCTACTTCACTTTCGGTCTCGCTAACTGGATGTTCTTCCTCTGTGGTCTCATTTCCATTCTCTCTTCTTTCTTCTGGAAGTATTTTTTCATCTTCTCGATATTGGCATTCAGTTGGCCTAGGACGTAATTGAAACTCCCTCTTGCTGGTTAACAGAGGCTCTTCGTGAAACACTACATCTCGTGAACGAATGAGCTTGTTGTTTTCTTGGCACCAGATCCTGTAACCTTCATCACCTTCATAGCCCACCAGAATGCCTTTCTGCGCTTTCTTATCCATCTTACATCTTTGTTGTTTTGGTATGTGAGCATAGCAGGTTGATCCAATGACTCTAAGATGCTTGATTCTAGGAATTCTTCTCATCCAGAGCTCATATGGTGTTTTCCCTTCCTCACTAGATGGACCTGTGCGGTTAAGGACATATGCTGCTGCATTGATCATCTCAGCCCATAGACCTTGAGGAATCTTACCATGAGCGTACATAATAGATCGTGCAGCCTCAACTAGAGTACGATTTTCTCTTTCACTACACCCATTCTGTTCTGGAGTGTATGGCATCGTAAAACGCTGACGAATCCCATTGGAGTCAAGTATGCCCTTAACCACAGCATTACTAAATTCTCCTCCATTATCACTTAGAAATTCTTCTACTACATGACCTGTGATCTGGGTTTCCTTAAGAAATAACTTCAATTTTTCTGGAACTTCGGATTTAGCCTTCATGAAATGAACTGATCTATATCTAGAGTAATCATCCTTGAACAACACAAAATACCGAAACCCGGCCAAAGAATAATGGAAAGGTCCACATACATCCGAATGAATCAACTGTCCAGGTTTGTTGGCTCTGTCTCTTGTTCCAAATTTAAGCCTATGTGCTTTACCATAAACGCACCCTTCACAAACATCACTATCCAGTTCTATTTCAATTCCCAGTTCTTTAAGGATCTTTCTCTTCACATAGGGTTTATTTTGGTGAGCTAGCCGTTCATGGTATAATTGAAGCAAATTTTCTCTTGACACAGCTCCTACCTCTGGTCTTTGAAAGTCATTTGTTTTTAATAGAATTCTGTAGAGTCCATTAAACCTGGATCGAATGCCAACGAATATAGTTTTCCCTCCAATGGAGAACGAACATCTTTCTGTACTTGAACTAAACTCACTCTGTGGATTCCTATCATGAGCTGCCAGCACTGAAAACAGGTTCTTGCACATTTTTGGAACATACCACACATCCCGAAGATTGATCTTTTCGACCTTGTTATTTACTTCAGCCTCAACAACTATTGTACCCCTTCCAATTGCTTCTACATCAGTTCCATCTGCAGTTCTTACTGCAGAACGTTCTCTAAATTCTTCAAAACTCACGAATAGCTCTCTTTGATATGTTACATGGTGAGTAGCGCCATTATCTACAAACCAACCAGTATCCCCATTGATACAGGAATTCACCGAGACTGATTCAACTGTTAGGGACATATTTGCATTAACTGGCTCTCTATTTTCATGTAGAGTGTTAATATTTGACCTAGGTGGTGGTTTTCCATCTGCAACCCATTTATCACATTTACGAACAATATGACCAGGCTCTTTACAGTAAAAACAGTAGAAATTGGGTGACCTAGGGCGAAACCTGTTATCAAAATCTCTTCTTCTATTTTCAAATTTCGTGGAACTAAATCGCTTCTCTACATCTCCATCTTTTTTCTCTAACTTCAATGAACTTACTGCCAACATCTCATGTACAGCTGGTGGCCGATTTGATAGTACCTTCTCAAATGAACATAACTGCACAGTCAGGTTCTCAATTGTCCTTTCCTGTTTATTCAGCAACATCCAGCTTGACCTGAAGCCAAAATAATCATCCGGTAGAGTATCTAAAATCTTACATACTAGCAATTCTTGAGGTAGCTCGCACTTGCAAGTTTTCCCTTTCTCTAGCTCTTTAGACAATGTAGACCAAATGTTCTTCACTTTTGCTGTATGAGCGACTATATCATCAGTTTCTTCCTTTTTAAGATTGAAGAATTCAAGGCAACTTGCATAAATTTTATCTTCACTGATCGAATCAAACAATCGGTGAAGCTCGAGCCATACTTCATGGGCTGTACTAAATCTCATAACTTTCTCTAACGTACTTTCAGTCATATGAGTTGTTAATACTAGCAGTGCATCACTGTTTGCTTTCCTATAAAATTCGCTATCTGCATGATACTTATCAATCTCCTCGAAGTTTGCTTGATGTTTTTGACGTCTTTTTGTTGCTTCTTGTTCTAAGGGTTCAGGTTTCTTCAGCGTTCCTTCTACGACTTCCAATCCACCTCGAACTCCACTTAAGAGCACGGACACTTTGTATTTCCATGTCTTCCAATTTGAACGGCCCTCTAATAGACCAATACTAATTTTTACGTTGTCCATTTTCACTTCGTAGCAGAGTCTATCTATCAATTTTGCACAGGGTACGTGTTGCGACCCATAACCAAATGAAGTTAGAAAGACACGAGTGTGGAATCTTTTATAGAAAAATATATTACGACAATACTCAACTCAACTTTGAGGAAAGCAATGAATGGAAATTTTCTTGCAAGTTCGTTTTCTTGGTAACTTGGTAATTTAAGAACACGTGTTGAAACTATCTAATGCAGAGACTTCAACATCTTACACCTAACCAGAAGTTATTTAGTACATTGAGTAGTACGTTTCACATTGAGTGTCGTACAGGATAGAAATGAAAATATGAAATGAATGTAAACTTCTGACTGACAAAACAACATCTTCTCTATGAAATTAAACTATCAACTTTTCACAATTTTAGTTCGCATTTTACACAAATCCAAATTTCCAACGTTCCAAGATGTGAAGGGTGTCAAAATTTCTCATTCATCAAAATGTAGAATCGTAGAAGATTTCAAAAAGTCCAACAAATTCAAATTTCCCACGTTTCAAATTGTAGAGGGTATTAAAATGTCAAAAGTATGAATGTTTTGTATGAAAGTGTCAAACAAATCCAAATTTCCAACGTTTCAAAATGGCTAATGTATCAATGTTCACAGTAACTCATTTGGATTGTACAATAAATTATTGTGCTCTATGAATGGAGTCTCGACTACTACAGTACTTATAATATAACGATATCTTAAAGCACAAAAAAGCTATGTCCAAAAACGGAGTTTTGAGAAAAACACGAACAAAGTTATCATCAGTGCCCAATTCCTAAAATAATGGCTCATTACAACAAACTCTTTAATTTCTTCAGGAAATTTTCAAGCTATAGTCGTAAGAAGGTCAATAATAGTTTTGTTGAATTTGAGTTTTTCTGGAGTTGAAAAGAATTAAAAATGTGGAAGATGGATGGACCTTTGTGCTTTGGTATCGATATTATCATGTTTGCATCCTAACCTCCACTTTGTACAGGTAAACAATCAGTTGTAACCTCACCAGTGCCTACTTGATCACCATGACATTTGCACATGTTTGCATATCTCCAATAATCCTATAATTAATCCAATATATATAATTAATAATATAATTATAATATAATATAATTAATATATATATATAATTATAATATAATAATATAATTATAATATAATTAATTAATCCAATAATCATATAATTATTATTTTTAAATTTAATTTTTAATTATTCATATCTGGCAGTTTTTGATGTTTTTGTATTCTATTTATTTCAATGGGACTTGTTTCTTTCAGTTCTGCCTTCATGATTTTGGATGAGTAAATTCATTTCAATCATAATTTTTGTTACGTTTGGGGGGTAGATCTGAGGGTTCCTACATAGGACCATCCATACTCATCTGAAGAACCTGAAAGGCCTTGTTGCGGATTTCCGGGGTGTATATACGTGATTTAATTGATAATAATTAACCCTAGAATGGAAACAATGAGTAAATCTTACTCCTCAACACCTTCAGTTGGTAACACTGGCAGAATTTAGGTAGATGGTGCCCCTGCTTCCTTCAAGGTTCTAGTGAGCTGTGATAGTGCACCCAGGAATGTCAGGTGCTCCCCCTTTGTGTGGCTGAACCCTTCTCAAAATTAAGTGAGTAAAAATTACTCAACATTTCCAATACTGTAAGTCTAGAGGAGTAAATATTACTCCTCATTTCCATTAGAAGGCCCACCAAGGGAGTCATTTTTACTTATGTTTTCCACTAATAGCAGGTAGGAAATCTCACATACCCATAATATTAAATTTGAATTTATTTTTCATGAAGGTAAATAATAACGGTTAAATTACCGAGGCAATAATGTGAGAATAAAAAAGGACGTTTTAGGGGTTCACAACTTGATTTGGAGATTTCCAAACAAAAAAAAACTTTTTGCCATGTTGTAACACGGGCAATTTTTCTGGATAAGAAGGAGAAAAACTCTACCAAATCGAGCAAATTTAACCCCCCTCAAAATTTGTCGTTTTTACCTTTCAAGGTACATAGAATCCGAAAATGGAATAAAACGCTGCAAATTATTACACAAAGGTTTATTTTTTGTATATAGTTCACTCGTCTGCAAAGAACACGACTTTGCCATTGTTACCACCACCATCCAACATGAAGAAAGCATCGATCGCATTTCGGTCAGCTATAATTTTAACGGAGATTAGGCCTCTTTTGCGATTCACACTCGTGTTTCTGATTTATCGTACGTCCAACCCTTAAATTCTCGTAGGGAGCGAACGGTTTTGTCCTACAGTGCTCCGCGTGGTCTCAAAAAATTCTAAAATTTCTATACTATCTTAAATTGATGGAAAAAATTTGAGTTAGAGCGTTTTCAACATTTCAACCCTTAGAAGTGACCTACATCAACCAAAATCTTCGGGGCACAACTAGACCCCAAATGGAGCCTACATACCAAATTTAATCAAAATCGGTCAAAGCTAAGCGAGGAAAGTGCCGCGGACGGCAGATGGACGGAAAAATGTTAATTCGATTTAGGATTCTACGTACCTTGAAACGTAAACCAACAAATTTAGAGAGGGAGTTAAAATTCAGTTTTTTCATGGTCAATTCCAAAGGTTCATTATTGAAAATAATAAACCAAAAAGAAAAGTAAGCTCTTCGCTTTTTTTATTTCATGAGGACATGAATACAAAGAGATGATACAAAACTACGGTTTGGAAGGATTGCAAGAAACCTATTTGTGGTCACTACCAAGTGAAATCTTGCGAAGACCTATTTTATGGGAAGTTCGTTTTATTATTTTTTCTTTCTATTCAAACTAGGCTGTGTTTACTTTTTGGCTTCGAGAGTGTTCATGTTTTGCCTTTTCCCCGATATTTGAGTTTTTCCCTAGTTCACTTTTTTTTAACTTGCTACTGTGATAAAGGACTAAAATCTATTTCAGTAATTGGGAATAAGACTGAATTGCAAATGTTCGTAATGGTAAGTGATAGCATTCTCGAAAGTGACCTACTCGTTTTTTTTTTGTTTTTTTTTGCTTCAATGGGATACTGTTTTCTGATGAGAGAAGTGAAAGCTATTTATTTGATTATTTTGCTATAAGAATTAGGTCCGAACGTGTTATTTAGGTACCTACCAACCTGCTTAGAAAACAGCAGACACTTACCTAGTCTGAGAAATAGTTAGGAAAATAGGTACCTCCAAGTTTTTTTTTAACCGATTTTGTTGTGATTTGACACTCTAATTCTTGTTCATAAATGTTATTCGCCTAAATCCATTACCATCCAAAGACAAAAATGCGAGGAAAAAGGAGGTTTCCTAAGTGG